>JAEQBH010003953.1:600000-753484 GCA_016808115.1 Tetrastigma voinierianum
GCATCGAAGCATTCCATCGATGCTCGAGTCACCATCTATCGAATATTATGACTACCTTTTATGGGCGCTCATGAGTTCTTCCCCTTATTCAAAGTCTCGGGTTAATTCATCATCTCCCGAGATAAAGGGATATATCATAGGAGATAATGGATGCGAAGGAGATGAAGACGATGATGCGGTGATACGAGACATGGTCTCACAACGATGGTCTACTTACCTCATGGCTTCTTAGACTCATGATGCTTTTATTGGATGGAATGGAGACTACGTATGATGTCTGGAACTCTCTAGAAGAGAAGCTTCTATCCATGACCAAAGAAAAGGGTTCAACTCACCGATAGACTTGAGGGTTGAAGAAGGTCACGAATCTATTAATGAATATCTAAGAAAGTGAAGGCATTTGTGATCTGTCAGTAATGATTAGAAAACACATGAATGATCTAGATAAGATTTTTCAACTTGCTCAAGGCCTCGGAAATAAATATATGGATTTTTGAGTGGCAATGTTATCAAAGCCACCATATCCCTCATACAATCAGTTTGTTTTGGCTCTACAAGGGCATGAACAAATGGTTATGATAGAAAAGGAGGAGCGCATGGGACTCCCGATGAATCGAGGCAAGTTTATTTGCGCCATCGGAGAGTGAAGCAGGGGTGGAAAATTTCATTCTAGAGGTCGTGGCTTCACCTGTGTGGTAGGATTCATAATAATACTGGTGATCAAAAACATAACGTTCTGTCACAAGCTAGCTGACTTCATAGCGACTTTGGTTATCGTATAAATCATATGAAAACTCAAAAGTCTTAAGGTACTCTCATGCGCAAATTTGTAATAAGGCTAACCATTACGCGGATTGTTGGAACATATTTGACTATTCTATCAAGAAGAAGGATTCCTCAGTATAGCTACTATGGCTCTAAATGAAGAAGAAAAGGATCCTACTTTCTATTTGGACCTGAGTAGCAACCCACTCACTCAAATAATCTAAGTAAAATGACTCAAATAGCTCCTTATAAAGGAAATGAGTCAATATTTGTGGGAAATGGAGAAGCTTTAAGAATATTACACATTGGTGAAGCAAGATTGAAAACCAAACATAGAGATCTAAAGCTTAAAAATTTATTGGTTGTTCCTGAAATTAAGAAAAATTTGTTGTCCATTAGACGACTACCTCTGATAACTTATGCTCGTAAAATTCTCATCAAGCTGGTTTAGGATCGATTTCATCAAGTGGTAGCAAAGGATTAGAAAGGGAGTCTTTATGCTTTGGGGATGATATGATTCAAGTTGCCAACAGCTACTAGATCAGTAAAACTTCTTCATCGAAGTGGCATCAGCGTATGGGGCATCCACAAACAAAATCTATAAAGCTCTAGAAGAAAAGAATTTCATTGAAGTATACAGGTAGGATGAAATCAACAATAGTTTGTGTCGAGTTGCCGAGTTAGAGAAAATGTAAGCTCTATTTAGTTTAAAAATGAAACTTCTATACAGCCTCTTGATAAAATTACATTTTGCAAACTTATGGGGGCTTACTTTTTGATAAAATTCAATCGAGGGGGATAGATATTATGTTATCTTATGGATGATCATACCGATTAAGCAAGCTCACACCCCTTAAAAAGGAAATCATAATTTTTGAATATTTTTTGAAGTTCCAAGTGTCTTGTCGAGAATCCAATTTGAAGCGAATAAAATTTTTTCGGAGTGATGGAGGGAGGTGGGTTCCGTCGATTGATTTTCATAATAATTTGAACAAGTGTGGAATTTTTGCCCGACAATTTCATGTCGAGAACTCTAAGCGAGAATGGGGTCGCGGAGGAGAAAGCATGACACATTTAAGTAGACATATATTACTTTTCCATGCAGCTACCTTTGAGTTATATGAGATTTGATGCATTTCTCAGCGCTACATATCTCATAAATCATTCTGCTGACGGAGTGTTGATTATGGAGAGTCCTTTCTTTATGCTTTTCCATAAATATCCCAAATATAGAAGCTTGAGAATATCTGGTTGCCAATGTTTTCCATATCTGAAAGACTATGGAAAGAATAAATTCTCACCTGAGACATCCATGCATTTTGTGGATATAGTTATGCCATAAAGGAGTATAGATGTTTGGCTGTCCCTCAACCAAAAGTGTATACATATCTCGACACATGTCTTCAATGAAATTTCCTTTCATAAACTACTAACTCTTGCCAAAGAAAACCATTTGTAGATTGGTGTGAGAGTTCAAAAACAATTCCATAAGACAAAGTTAGGAAATGGAACACAAACAACCAATTGAGAAAATCTGTTTCTTTTGATGATGAAATTCAAGCTGAACAGAATCAGCATTCTAGTCCCATGTTGTGCAATAACAACCCATGAACTATTCATGTGCAAGACAACCAAGCCAATATAGATAGAAGGATTTCTACCAAGTTTAACACTGGCTGTGACGAAGAAGTATCAAGTGCCAGCACTACTAGATTTCCCAATTCTAGTGAAACATCTATTGCTTCTATTGTTGTTGAAACATGAACTAAAACACCTCTTAGAGCTGAAACTTGTACTGCTCCTCAACTTGCTGCTGCTGAACCACTCATTGGAACTCCCAATGGTGCTACCAGAATTCTTCCTGAATCTGCAACTACATGTGGCTACAATCCCTCTACTACTAGCAATCCTCTTGATATTAGCTAGCACCTAATTGTTGATCTCTCACCTCTCAAGATGCAGATATATGGTCCTCAAGAACGACACAAGTTAATCCTGGGACTCTCATGATGCTAGAAGTAACTCAAGAATTGGCTGGTTGAAGTCTCAAATGATCATTTTTTCTGCAACAAGAGGTAATATTCGTGAGCTAAATGGATACCTTACTGCATTAAAAATACTGTTGGTTTGAGGCAATGCAAGAAGAGATAAAGCCTTGGCCTGTTAAGACTTGGGATTTGGTTCCTAGGCCCTCAATTGCTAATGTTGTGGGTTCTAAATGGGTGTTTAAAACAAATTTGAATGCAGATGGAACAGTAGAAAGATACAAAGCACGACTAGTTGCTCAAGGTTTTTCTCAAATACTAGGTCTAGTCTGGAGCTTTTTAGCCTAGTTATAAAATAAGCTACTAATCAGTTAAATCATCATCTTATCAGTGACTTGGGGTTGGACAATGAGGTAGTTAGATGTCAAGAACGCCTTTTTACATGGGTTTCTAAAGGAAAAGGTATTCATGGAGCAACCTCCAAAATTCATAAATCATGATCTTCCTAATTATGTATGCAGATTGAATCGTTCTCTTCATGGCCTAAAGTAAGTACCGAGAGCCTGGTTTGATAGACTGTCTCATTGTCTTCTTCATTTAGGCTTTTGTTGTGGTAAAGCAGACTCATCCCTTTTTATTCTTCACAAAGGTCACTCCATTATTTTTGTTACTTATCTATATTTGATGACAGTATCATCATAAGTGGCAAATAAAATCATTAAGTAACCTCATTAATACCTTAGTGTAGAATTTTCTCTCAAGACTTGGGACCATTGCATTATTTTTGGGATTGGAAGTAAAATACATTCGTAATGGGCTGTTTGTATCTCAATCAAAATACATTAAAGATCTTTTGTGAGCATACTAAAAAGATGGAGTACACTTCTATTTCCACACCCGTGGCTCTCAAGTCTACCATTACTTCATCTGTTGAACGACCTATTGATCCTAGTCAATGAAATAGGTGTTGGATCCGTTTAATATCTAGCAGCACAGGCTTACAGTATTGTGCATTCTGTTAATAAGGCTTTTAACACTTCCAGCACACTGAATCCGTTTGAGAGCTATCAAGCATTCTAAGATATTTGAAGGGGAACATTGACCTACTGTCGATTTCTTAAACAAAAGCTCACTTATTTTGTTTGATAAAATGAAAAAATTAAGTGCTAAAAAATAAGTGCTGAAAAATTAGAACATGAATTTTATAAGTATTGAATTTGTATTGTAAGCTTGTTTGATAAGTTGATATAACAAATTGAATGTTGAAGATAAATATATTGTTTAATAACTGTAAATCTTTAAATCTTTTGAAAATTATGTATTTTACATATTTATCTTTATTATCATTAAATTGCATATTATCCAAATAAATGAGGTTTCAATAATATTTTATTTTCACTAAAATTATTAATTATTGTAAATAACATGTTTAAAAATATGTAAAATAATTTATTCTAATAATATTATCCAAAAAAAAGACATAAATATGTTTAAATAACCAATAGAATCTAAACGTTTTAAAACTATCCAAACTAACTAAGAATGTTGCAGTGTATATTATTTATAAGGGTTTTTGGTCCAATTTATTTTCAATTTTAAATTTTTTTGTTGGCCAGTAGTTACGTTAAGTGAATCTTTACTTATAATTTTTCGATAGTTTTCATTTAAAAATTTGATTAAGAACTATAAGTTTTGTTGTCAAACGTATTGAAAAATTAAAGCGAGTGAAAATTTCGTTTTGATGGTTTTGTTCGATACAAATGATTTATCAAACAAGCGCTTACGTCACCATTGGTTTTTGTGATGCTGTTTGGGTAGGCTGCATGAACCTGAAGCACTTATGGGTACTATATTTTTCTGAGGGCCAATTATATTTCTTGGTCACTCTGAGCACCAGCCACAGTTTCTGAGTCTGAGTTCTGGGGCTGAATATCGGTCATTTGCATTTGGTACAGAAATAAATTGAAACATATTCTGATATAAGTTTACAAATTTATGGAACCTCTCAACTGTTGTGATAACATAGCACACTCCACATTACCAAATAAATCCTGTCTTTCACATGCTCTCTCAAGCATAATAAATTGAATTTATCATTTTATCTGAAAAGGTTGTAATGGTTCTTGTTTACACATTTTATCCATCATCTCTGCTGATGTTTTCTTAAAGGGATTACCCTAAGAACTCTTTTCAAGTCAACTAAGTCAGTTAAGATGCACCAGTTGCCATTTAACTACAGAGAATAATAAAATGTTCAGTGATCAATCAGCCAAGGATCATAGATTCTCTACATGGAAAATAAAATCAAAATGGAAAACACTCACTAGTGTTCTTGCTGAACAATGCTGACCCTCCTTTTTGTATATTATTTATTTTTTTATAATTCTTCCTGGTTATAAAGTGTCTTAAGTAAACTTCAGATCATCTACCACTTGAAAAAATTCATTTTGTTCTTCATCTCATTAATACAAATCATCTATATAGAATGCTAGAGTTCGTTGATTATTGGTAGTAGGAAGTTGAATAAGTTTCAGAGCCATTTTAGTGAGTTACTACTCTTGGGTCTTTGGTAGTTTCTAAAAACAAATATCAGTGTGAAAATCCAATATAGAATATTTAAGATGTAGTAGCAGAGAAGAAAGACACGCATTACCTAGCCAAGTATGAATGAATTACACCACCGAATCCGTTTCTCTTCTTTTCTGTTTGCAACTGTCAAAAAAAAAAAAAAATGTTAAGTCAATGGATCATGATGAATGAATCGATCTATACCTCAGATTATAAAAACATTTACAGGAGTTGCTTCGACATGGAATAAAAACAACTAATAACAGAATGTCTAATTGACAACATAAGTCTGCTTCTTTGATGCTTCTACAAACCTAACATGATTGAAAAATTCGTCTCATCTGGTTTTATTTACTGTGAAAAGGGTTTAAGCTCAATTACTTTCATACTTGTTAAGACAAAGACAATATCAGATATTTTAAAATATTTTCCAGCCCATTTCATGGCCACTGCTATTTATAAACATTAACTAGAATTTTACAATATAAATTTCTAATTATAATTAGTTCTCTTTTTATATTTTCAAGCCATCAAAACCAAGCATGAAACTACTTGCCTTGTGTTTTTTTTTATTGAGGTTATGTTTGGTTTTTAGAAAGTACCAAGGAAGAACTAAAAATTCTAAGGAAAATGATCTTCTTTATGTTTGATTATTAATGGGAAAATCTCAAAAGAGACATATATAAATAATTATCACTTTGAAACTGCTATTTTTTTAAAATTATTAATCTTTATATAGATGGTAATAAATAAAATAAGTTTAGGCGAATTATAATAAAAATGACAGTTCTAACTTTGTTGTTTTCTCTAGTTTTTATTTTCTCTCTCTATATTTTTTTTTCTTGTGAATTTTCCTCATTTGAAAACCAAACACTAGCCTTAATTCTTAGGGAATCAAATTGAGGGCCCACTGCAGGTTGGTGATACTTGATTCATTGTGAATACCTACTCAGGATTTGTGAATTTTTGCAAAATTTAGTGGTTTAAACTAAAATTTTGGAAATAAAATGCTCAAATTCCTGATATTCTTAACCACCCCCACCACAACACCCCCACATTGCGGATTAAAGAAATAATAAGAAATGAATTATTAAAATGCTAAACAAGTAAGCATGGCAAAATCGAAAAAATAGAGTTAATCAGATCGAATGAGTTAGTTTTGGTTTTTCATTTTTTTTTTTCTCCACAATTCACTTGATTCAGTTTACAAAATACAAAACTATGATTTTGGTTATTATTAAAAAAAAAAAATTAAATTTCAAATATGGGACAATTTTATTCTTTAATATTTCATGATATCTCATTTCGAATATATTATTTATAGGGATATCTTATATATATTAAGGAATGTTAGATTCTTGAAAACAATTAAAAATATATTGAAAGAAAATTATTAAATTATTTTTTCATATTTTAAAAGATAAAGGAAAAATATTTTCTAATTGGTTTTTTTTTGTGTCTTTATCTATAAAAAAGTCTAAAAACAAGATGTTGTGTTGGTAAATATTTAGGTATATTACAAATTTAATCATGTTGATTCTGGTTAACCGAAGATTTAGTTAACCATGTTGACGATAAGGTTTTTGGTTTATATAAATAACAAAACCGAAAATCAATGATTGGATTTTGTGCAGTGACATGGTTATGTTAATCCAACCATATACCCTACTAAAAATCATGTGTTACCGCCTCGGGTAAGTTGATGCGAGGGCATAGGAAGTCACTAACCTTTTAGCCAGGGATACTAGTTAAAACCCCTACTATATTTTCCCTCGACGGTGACCATATACCCTCTACTTAAGCCCTTTTCATGTTTCCCCCTCTCCATCTTCTGCTCTCAGAAGGACTTGTAATTTTTCATGTGTAAGATGATCCTATCCTGAATCTTAGCTAGTCTCCTTTCTCTCACCTAAGTTTCCCTTTTTTTCCACCTACTAAAGCAGAAGATGCGTCGGAGAAGAACCATCACCTAGCCTTTTCTCTAATCTCCTGTTTATACTTCTTTTTCAGTTTTTTATTGATTTTAATTTTTCATTCTTCTCCATTTGTTGCTGAATTTTGATTTGGATTTTGTTCGGACTGACTTTGATTTTTCATTCTTCTCAGTTTCTGCTAGATTATTCTTCTTCAACCTTGAATCCATAGCCTAATGATGAACCATAGATATTTATTCAGTACAACTACTAAACCTGATTCGGGAAGGACAAAACAATATCAAGTAGCGATACTGGAAAAGCTGTTTAAGGTAGGAGTAATCTATACATACCATAGCGGTGTTCCATTTCTTTTCCTGTTATTTGTTGCAACTAAGGTGATTCTTGATCAGGAAATGGCTTGGTCATTTTGGCTATTACTCTTCTTAATTTGCTGTGAGTGGTGCGGCAAGCCTTAGGTTGATTAAAGTTATGGTCAAGAGAGGGTTTGCTGCCAAATCTTTTGATGCTAAAAGATCTATCCTGTAAACATTTATTAAGTTAATGAGATTCTGTTATCAGCTTCATTGTTGGTGTTGCATCAAGTCTTGTTCAGAGATTTTTTTTTCTTCAAATGCTTCAAATATTGTCAATTCACCAGTCTTTTTTTTTTTTTTTTCTCTCTTAATCTTTTCCTTCTAAAATGATAAGAGCATCTGCCACAAAGAGTTTCACATGTCAAGGCATTCCAATTTATTTCTTTCATCCGATCTTGTGAATTAAAGCGTTTTCTGAATTGCTAATTGCAGCATGTCCATTATTATTGTTTTTTTTTTTTTTTTTTCAGGTTTAGCTTGTTGTTTATGCCTGTTTACTAGACGAGGATTGGTCTTCTACTGTGATAAGGAAAAACGACATATAGGAGGTAGTCACCATGGTGAGTTTGATACATGTAAGTTTGGTTGCAGAATGATGTGTTGACATGTTTTGCATATTATGCTTGTTGTTTCTTCCTAGAGCTGAATAAAATTACCAACCTTTGAATAAATAGAACTAAGACTAGAGAACACATACGAAAACTAGTGAAGTAGGTTGTCATATTCTGTCTTTGAGCTAACTCTTGCATGCTATGCCTAGAATATTGGAACTCCTTGACAAAGGCCCATGATACAGTAGCTCTTCTTGCTTGTTTTCAATAGTTTAGTCCCTTAGTACTTAAATCATGGGGCAGTCTATATCAGCTTCCTACTTTCTGAATGTAGTGATTTGTATTTGAATTCCTTTGGTTAGAATATCCTCTTTTATTTTTATTTCCTTCTCTGTTTGATATATTTCCTTTGTTAATTGAAAGACTTTGGAATAGAATTGGGGAACTAAATAAAAACGTGGAATCAATTGAGGTTCTCTGAACTATTTTAAGATGCTGACAATAGCAGTTGTGCTGAATCTTCAGTTTAACTCATGTCAACCTCTTAATGCTTTCTTAACATCTTAAGATGTTATTTATATAAATTATTTGTTTGAATCCTCGATAGTCTTCTTGCTCTCCAAATTTGATCATCTAAATTTGAGAAATGTTGTAGACCTGAGAATTGGGATTCACGGAAAAGAGTAATCGTAATTTCGGTTACAAAGTTGAAATTTCGGTCGAAAATCAAAATTTATTATAAATCTCGGATGATGAAGCGGATTTCACGGATTAGGTCGTCCTTAATCCCTAGGTAGCGCGTGGAATTTCATTGAATTAGAAGCGGTCAGGAGTTGACCACGTTTTTTTTTTTAAAGCGTCGCGTTTGGTCTTAATAAAGCGGTTGCGTGCGATAGTCGCATATATGCTGCGACTCATGTGTGCCATAAGTGGCATGGTAGATAAATGATGAAAATGGACCGTAGAATGCTGAATGGCGGGAAAAGGGCATGTGGTCATTTTGAAATTGATTAAATGAGAAAATGCGAAAATAGTGTCTGTACTTGTCTTCTCCAAATTCAAAAGGAAGAAAACTGAGTGCTGGAGGAGGAGAAAATTGCAAGAGTTGGATATTTGGGTTTGTAGAGAGAGTATAGAGCTTCTCTAAGTTCCCGACCCAATGGAAATGAATCGGAGAGTCTTCGGAGGCTTGAAGGAAAGGCGCTGCTCACGCGGAGGCCTACGGCGTGGATCTGGGATTTGAGTTCAACTCAGGTAGGGTTCTCACTCTTGGGTTTTGTGCTTTTATTTAAGTCTTTGTTAATGTTTGAGTTGAATGGCGTAGGGAGCCGTTTGATGGGTCCCGAATCTTGGGGCCAAAATTGTTAATTTTGACAAATGGGTAGCCCAGTGACGCCGCAGCTGAATTGGGTTATTAATTGTGCGTGTGTGTTAATGCATGCTTTGATGTGTATGTGGTAGAAAATGGCCTTGAAATTCAGGTTCACTAAGTGAGCCAGATGATTAGTGATTTGCAGGAATAGTAGCGGGGTTTCACTATTCAGAGACTAAATATTCCACAAAATAATTTTTGTGAAATAATGTTTAGGTGAGTAATTCCATCGAGTTGCTTGTGTTTGATCGTGCTTGCGTGAAATTTAATTTTGATGTAATTGATGGTGAAGTACATGACATGTTTGTGTGATTTAGAATATGAATATATGCATGATTATATATTTGCATATGTTATAGAATTGAAATGGAATTGGCATACGTAAACACATATGCATTGGGGCACCTAGGGCGATAGGAGTAGTGCGTAGAGGTAATTCTTGAGAGAATGGTTCGGAGGGTTGTCTAAAAATAATGAATATATCGGAAGACGTCTGAATAAAATATCAATCGTCGGTCGGTCTAATTGATATATCAGGTGATCATACATAATATCAAATGCGTCGGGCTTGATTGATATATACATCGGAGGGTTGTCCACAGCGATAAAAACTAAGGTTCTCATCGTGAAACTACCTTGGTGTGAAGTCGGGAGGACTCGGGATACGTAGATGTCAGTTGAGCGTTAGTAGGATCGGCGGCGTTTGCTTGGATGTATGTTTCATTCAGAGCATTGCATATGCACTTAGGTGGAAGTAACGGCTTAGGGTGATTCCACTCTGCGAGCATTATTAGCTTACCTGGCCCGGGGTCTGTTTCACCGTCTGGGGAGCGTGCGAGAAGACGGCTCATCCCAGGGTGAGTTTTTAAGAAGAAAGCGGAATGTGGCTTTGATGGTATTAGAATTCTAGTATTTTAATATATGTTGTATAAGAGTAACTTTGAACTCTTGAAACTATTGGATATAGTTGGTTTATATTGATGATGAGTATTGTGGTATGGGCCCAAGAGGCCGTTTTTACTCAGATATAGATATCATGTGATTGATGTTGATTGGACAGGTTATATTACAGTGTTGTATTTGGGTACGAGCTCGTACAGGCTGCGATTTTTGTGAGAGATGTCGGGTCATCAGGCGTTCACGATCTTCCGGCCCGGTTGACGATGGTCAGCGGACCGAGATCGGGCGTCACGGCGGTATCGAGCTTGGGTATGCGAATACCTGCCTGGGAGTTCGGGTTTGGTATCCGCCGACAAGTGTGGTTCGATGCTAAGTGTAGGTATAAGACTACCTAGGAAATCACGGGACAAAACTAGGACACTGCATACATGTGTTTGTCATGTTTTGTGTGATTTGATGTTTATAACATGTGTGATCATGTGTTTGTTTGATGAATGGTGAGTATACCATGTTATGTATTGTGCATGGTTTGTGTGCTTAGGCAAATAGCACATAGGAAAAGTTGTGGGAGTTTACAATGAGTGAACTGGAAAAAGAAAATGAAAAAAAATAAATTTTATAAATTTATTAGGTTTGAAAGATGAAAATAAATTTTTTAAGGTTTTTCACCAGTGTAAAGCAAAATAGTACATAATTATTTGAGTATTACGGAAAATGAAAAAAAAAAATAGGTGTATGTTTTGGTGTTTCGAGTGGAGTACGGAAAAAAAAAATATAAAACGAAAAAAATTTGTTGGTGCGAGACACAGGTTGGGATTTCTTGCCCGATTGTATGTGATATCAAAATTTGTATTGTGACTTAGGCTTGTTGGAAGTGCAATGGGCTGGAGGTTTGTATTTCAATAAGGTAGAAATTGTATTGTAAGAGGTGGCTGGATTGTATTGCAGCCTGGGGGAAAATAGTATTGCAGGGTTGCATTATATTGCAATAGAGTGCGATGGTTTGGAGAAGAATTATCAGCTGATAGGTTGAGTGTAATACGAGAGAGGTCCGCAATACGAGTGGTTGTATTGTGACAAAAGAAAACTGAAATTTCTTGAAGTCCTGTCTGATTAATTGTATCGTGACATAGAACAAGAATTTCTTCAGGTATGTTGCAATCTGAGTGTATTGTATTGCAACGAGTGACTTGGCTGGGGTGTATTCTGATACATGAGATTATATTATGACGAGGGAGGGCGGGTTGAAGCCAGATTGCGGAAATTTGTTGGTGTGTTGCGATCGATATTGTATTGCGGTGGAAAAGCCAGTTAGGTGGGGTAGAGTGCCATGTCTGAGTTCAGCGTATTCTGCGTGAAAGAGCGAAGAGTGAGCGATGGTCTGATACACAAAGTGTGGCGCCAGCATTGAAGGGATGGAAGCTGGCGGCACAATATCGCGACCGAGCTGCGTCTGACCCGGAAGCTGAGGGCGTGCGGCCCGGGCCACAGTCTGTGGGCCGAACTCTGTTTCACGGCCGCATTTGAAATTTGGCAGCGACATAGCCGATGCGCTGGGTGTGCTCAGTAGACCGAGGTTGGGTGTTTTGTACAGGCTCCAGTTTTGACTGATTTTGACTGATCTTTGTTCCTGAGTGATTTTGGACTCTTGTTCATCACAAAATTTTTCGAAAAAAATTATAAATAATAAATATTTGATTAAAATCAAATAAAATCAAATAAAATTGAAGCCAAAATTAAAAAAATAAAATTTTCAAAAATGAAATTTTTGTTGATAAATGTTTAAATATAATTGATTGCCTTGCATTACACAGTAAATCACAAGAACAATGTATCTGTGATTATGTGTATGAATAATTATCTGTTTGTGTTTATGCTTAGAATCATGTGGTGCCATTTGAATTGTGTCGATGGCTAGTAGAGGGACGAGGACATGAGGTCGTCAAGTGAGTGCAGTCGGACACCACGTGTTTGATCAGTGGAGAGCTCAGAAATTTGTAGGTATTACGTATTTATTATCGCCATGATGCAATTATAGCCGAGTATTGGAGATCTGCGTAACCTCCAGTTTGGGCGCGTCATCCTCCCGGGAGCATTCCACGAGGGTCAGGTGGTGCGAGACCGTTGGTTCATCTGAGATTAAGAAGGTGTTAGAGGTTATGGAAATTACCTCCCCAACCTTTACCCGAAGACAAATTATTGTGTTCGGTGAAGAGTGAAAGACCCAATATGGTGGAAATGGCGGACCTCAGACCTTAGAGGAAGCCTTTGTATGTGAGTTGCACTTGTCATGATAGGGTGAGAATGGGATGATATGTCGTGGTTGCGAGTTGGAGATCTGGGAATTTCTCTTCGTAGTGGACTGAGGATCATGGGTATGTCGAGTTCGATGTCATCCTAGGGATGGATTGGTGGCCCCGACTACGGGGTCGTTATCGATTGTGAGCATAGGGTTCTGCATGTACGCGGTGTAAGACCAGAGAAATTCCGATTTAGAAATCAGGCAAATACAATGATTTAGATTACAAAATTGTAATTTAGGTTAAAAATCTATAATTAATTCCTCTAGATCTCCAGATGACAAAAGCAGTTATGCCGTTGGAATCATCTCATGAAAATCTAGTTAGCACGTAAAATTTCGTAATATTAAAGACGGTCGGTCGACACGTTTTCGAGCATCGTGGTTCGGTCTTGTAAACTGGGTTTTCGATCACGTAGTCACATATAGCATGTACTCATGTGCCATAAAGTGCGTATGGTAGAGAAATGATGAAAATGGGAGGCGATATAGATTAGAATATCAAATCTAGAAATGAAAGGGACATAAAGTTCATTTAGAAAAGTTCTTAAGGCAGCTAAATGACAAATTATCGTAGTGCCATCTCAAACTCATTAAAACCCAGGGATTTGAACGAGAAGACTGCGTATGTTTTCTTAAGTTTTCTTTAGAGAGAGAAGCTTGTCTCTAAAAACTCTGGGCGTCCAGACGGTCGGGCTTCGGAGACCAGAAGGAGAAGCTAGCTGCGCGGAGAGGGGGCTGCAGCGTGGACTCAGGATCGGGAGTTTCTTGGCTCGCGAGGTAGAATTTCCTCTTGGTTTTCCGTTTAAGTGCTTCTGAATGTTTGAGTTGAATGAAAATTCGTGAGGCCGTCTGATCGGTCCAAACGGGATGGATGATCATTTTGAACAATGGATCGTGGCTGTGATGTTACGGTTGAAGCTGTGCCTTTGTGTGGCCAAATGTTTGCTTAGTATGCATTGGGCGGGAATGGCGGGTAGTTGGAGTTCCTTAAGTGAGCGATGTTTCTGATTTTTAGGGAATAGTAAGCGAGGGTTTCACTATTCCGGAATAGTGTTCTCAAAATATATATTTTGTGAAAATCGTGTTGGTCAGTGATTTAGAGATTAATTATAGTGTATGATCAAATACACGAGTGAAATTTAATTTTGAGGAACGAGTGATTAATTACATGACATGATTGTGTGATTGGATATTATCACGAATATATTAATGTTGATATGTGCATGTGATTAAATGCGTCGATAATACCATGATCCACTAGCACCTTTGGAACATCCTAGGAATATAGGAGTTAGTGCATGAGAGAGTCTAGAGAAAATGGTTGGTGATGCAAAATCATTGGAGTATCGGAGTAGTCGAACTTCAGCCAACTATATCATGTCGGAGCGGCCCGATTGATATATATTCATGCGGTAGTCCTGAACAAATAATATATATGTCGTCGTCCGAACATTGATTAATATATATATTCATCGGAGGGTTGCCTTAATAAAAGCGAATATTCTCATACGAGGCTTGCGGTGTGGAAGTCAGTGAGACACCGGGATCACGAGTTGGTAATGTAGACATTAGTAGGATCATGCATTTTGCTTGAATGTGTGTTTACTTTGGAACATTACGCTGCGCTTAGGTGGTGAAGTAGCCACTTAGGGGCGATTCTTCTCGAGCTTTAGCTCGCGGTCGTGTGATCCCGCTTTTACGATGCGAGGGGCGTGCGAGAGCGGTTCGATCGCAGGAGTTGTATTAGAAAAGCGGGTTGTGGCTTTGATGTATACATGTATTAGAATTCTCACAATTTTTAATGTATGTATTGTATAGAGTAAAAACATATTAACTCTTGTAACTATTGGGTATATAGTTGGATTCATAGTCGCGTGTATGTTAGTCTTGTTATGGGCCCAGTGATACATATTGGATATATGTGCATATATTAATTTATTGGGGCAGATATATCACGGTACTTTTTGGGTAGGCTCACACGTACAAAGGAGAATCTGCGGATTTTAAAGTGGTGTCGGGTAACTTGGAGCCTCATGTATTCCGTAGGTTGTGGACAGTCAAGCAGTTTGAATTTTGGGGCGTCACACACGGACGGTACTTTCGTGTGGTATTTCGAGAGACGAGCATGACATTTACCGGAGCGGTATCGATCAGGGTGTCGAGGGGCAGTTAAGCGGGTTGGCTAGTGAGCCTACCACAGGGACGGAGGGCGGACTTGGATCAGCGCGATGATGCGATTATGTGGATGTTTTACCGAATAAGGCTGCACGGACTACCTGCATAGGGTTAGTAGACCCGATTGTCAGTTACGCCACATTTCACCCACATCCTGTGACTCGCGCCGGATAGGGCCGGTTTTTCACCCATCTATATGACTCCGCATAGACGGGGCCGCTTGAGTTACTAGAACCTCGTAGTCCAAACATACGAGCTATCGGGACAAGAGAGGTTCATTGTGACTGAGCACTTCACTACGGTGTCTCGCTCTATTTCATACATGGACAAGACCCTTCGACCAGATTGACTACAGTACTTGAACGTGGTTACATCAAGAATTGATACCTTATTACCGAGGATTGATGATTTATTTGATCAACAGAGCGTCTACTCCCAAGATGTACTCAGACCGGGCTACCATCACCGGCTGCGGCACGATATCCCTAAGACAGCTGCTTAGACGCTAAGCATGGCACTTTGAATTTACGTGATGCCCATTGATTGACAAATGCGCCTACCGCATTCATGGACCTCATGAGTAGGGTGTTCCAACCTTATCTAGACTGGCTTGTCGTAGTCTCGTGGATGACATTCGACCTACTCCCACAGAAAGGGAGCAATGGGTATCACTTCGAGCATCAGTTTACGCTGGTTGAGACCATCACCGTACGCCAAGTTCGGGCAGTTTTGGCCACTGAGGAGATTGGGACACGTGGTGTCAGATCGTGTGTCAAGCGACCTAGAGAAGGTCGAGGCTGATGAGTCGGGAGAGACCGAACACAATCTTCGAGATACGTAGTTTCTCGGGATCGCTTCTGCATTACAGAGATTCGAGGAATGTAATAAGTTGTCCATTCAAGTGTGATCGTAGGACTCGCCACGTGACATGGACTCCATGGTCGATGGCCCCGCCATGAGAGAGATCGAGGATGCCTGAGCACGGATGCGTGTTGGTAAAGCAAGAGAGAGGATTAACCTTCTTCTGGGCTGTGGGAAGAAAAAGTATGACTTCGCTTCACACGAAGTTTCGTGACTGTGCATGATCAAGACATGTAAGCCGGATTGCCCTAGAGACAGGATCCTAAAACTTTGGGACAAGCAGCCTCAGCTTAGCCGTAACAGAGAGAGCATTTGCCATTCCCTCCAAACTCCTAGTACGGTCGAGGAACCGCCAGCCGGGTGCTATGGCTACACTTCCACAGCACGTATAAGCCAGGGGCCAGTGCGGGGTCGAAGTCGTGACAACCGCAGTTACGCAACGAAAGCGTAGTGGACCTGTGGTGGTAGACATATTGGTTGCATGTCGCTCGACATGATGAGCCGACAAACATTCCGTCGTTAGTAATCGGGACCTGGGCGGCCGTCATACCCGACACGACTCGAATCGGGCTTAGGAGGTTAAGGCCTTGTGAGAAGCCAGAATGCATGTTCTCCTGTGATGTGTGAGAGCTGATTTGATAGGTCGGGATTATGAGAGATCTCTCAGATTTCGTCTTGCGGACCCTTGATCCGGTGTCACAAAGATGGCATTATCGTATTCGTGTGCACTCCGTAACATCTCGTCGAGCCCAAAAGGGTGCACGGTACGGTCATTCACCACTCTTAGAGCAGGCTGAGTTTGCCTTAGACTACGTCCAATGAAGACTCGTAGTTCGATTTAGTAAATGAAGAGTAATTAGAGTGTGTTGGGCAAAGAAAAAAGGGGGGTCGTTAATCCCCTAAGGTGAGAATACTGGAGTTAGGGTGTAAGAGACCCGGGGAGATATCCCTAAATTTCGCGGTGAACAAAGAGGCTCAAGTGCTTCAAGAGTTAAGTTAACCAAGATGAAAACACACTGGCCGTTATCACGTGACTTAGAGTCGAGTGATAGGAGCCTGAGTGACTCAGATTCGATACCTTCGAAATTGCATCGTGCTGCTGAGCTGGGCAAGGGCTCAATATAAGGATGTCATACATGACATGGACTAGGGCTGGCGGTCCATTAGATTGTCGCGACAGACTCGAAGGTTTCTCGCTTACACACAAAGTGCATTGTGGTGTGGTTACACGTCAGGTGGGATTATATACAGTGTTGGGGAGGACACGATGCTTAGCATATGTCTCGATCATAAGGGCGCCAGGAAGAGCACTTGCCCTTAGTGGAATTCGCCTACAACAATAGTTATCAGGCGGGTATACAGATGGCACCATATGAGGCATTGTATGGGAGGCCATGTAGATCACCGTTATCTTGGACCGAGGTGGGAGAGAGTTCCATCACTGGTCCTGATCTGATTAGAGACACCTCGGAGGAGGTGAGCTTGATACGACAGCGTCTTCTCACGGCTCAGAGCCGGCAGAAGAGCTATGTATATGTACGACGTCGACCCTGTGAGTCTCGGTGCCTGGGATCACGCCAAGGTGATGCCTAAGAGAGGAGGACGTTCTGCAAACGCGGACGCATTCGCGAGATGATTGGCCTTTCGAGATTGAAGGATCCCGACCCGGATTAACCTCATGAACTCGAGGGGACCTCCCGGCACTCCAATGGATGTAGAAACTTTTCATTAAAAACAAATAACAAAATCCATGGAGCTTAACCCTTTTACAATCCTAACATATCTTTAGAAAATAATGCGAATGAAGTGGTAAAATTTTTTTTCTTTTCTTTTCTTTTTCAAACACTCGATTTAGAAAATTAGCCAGAGCTCTGCTTTCTTCTAGACTTTCCCAAATTTACAAAACCTGCGAAAACATTTAAAAACACTTCTAATCTTTCAATCCTCAACTTCTCAACTTCCATTTTAGGAATCCTCATCCACAACCCAACCAAACACAATATATACACAAATACATTTATTTCATTTCAAATCATCAAACATTCAAACCTTTCAATTCCATGCACATTTTTATCGTAAGATTCGGGGCTTGAGCCTGACTTAAGCCGACCGCCACGTACTGGCCCACCGAGGATCAAAGCCCACGTAGTTCCTTTTCAAAATATATACATATATACATATATACATGACAAAATATCCAATATATACAATATGCAAAATGTATATACAATGAAATCACAATGCCGCCTCTCAATGGCTCAACTCACGCACAGAGGGTACTCCGACGGCACTGTCTCTCGGTCCTCGAAATATTTTTGCAACATATGGAAAAGAATGAGCCAAAGAGGCACTGTTGGAGTGTACATTTTCATTAAGATAACATTTTCAGTATATACCAAAGTAATACACACTTATACAATTAAAAATCCATTTATGCCTTAAACTTTCTTTTATACAATTAAAAATCC
Organism: Tetrastigma voinierianum; assembly: GCA_016808115.1. Lineage (NCBI taxonomy): Eukaryota > Viridiplantae > Streptophyta > Magnoliopsida > Vitales > Vitaceae > Tetrastigma > Tetrastigma voinierianum. The sequence goes on from JAEQBH010003953.1 coordinate 618,238, forward strand.
ATTTATGCCTTCAACTTTCTTTCTTTCTTTCTTTCTTCTTTCTTCTTCTTTCCCGATGGAAACTCCTGTGGGGATAAACACACCACAACTTTCCGGCACCGACGGTGAGGGACAACCACATTCTAGTCATAACCACTACGTCAAGGGAGAAACTCATGCTTCGGGTGATAGTGGTTCCACTATAGCACCTTATCACGTGTAAGATATTACTCTAGGACACCTAATTCCTCCCCGCTTAGTAACCTATAACTTTACCCCCTAAACTCTTACACGCTTAAGGCACTCACGATATTAGTCATAATACTATGGGGTTAGGGTAATCCATCGTTAAAACATTTTATCAAAATACATTTATAAATCCATTTAAATCCTTTACTTTATCATAAAATCATATATATACAAATATACATATGCATCTCTTACACATTTTTTTAAACTTTCATAATGCCTAACATATGCATACATAGGTACTTAATATAAATATATATATTGATGTAAGATAAATATGTACATTAAAATTTTCATTTACATCAAAACTTTCATTTAGGCAATATAAACATTTACATTAAACTTTTCATTTAACATCAAAACTCATTCACTTTTAAAACTCAATTTGCAAACATCATTTTTACACTCACATTTCACCTAATCCCCGCTTGCTTCCCGTCGAGTTCTCGTTCTGGCCCGATAGTCCTTTCACCTTTTCAAGAAAACCACAACTACATTAACCATAATTTCCATCTAATCCACCATATACACTCATTCCTATATTCTTATTCCTCTAGAATCTTATTTTACGAATTGAATCAATCCTCGATCATCCTAATTCAAAGTTATGGCATTTTCATGCTAACTAGTCAATTCTACCGATTACACTAAAGGACAAGCCATTACTCCTTTTTTTTCCAGGGTCTTAACTTCATTTGACATTATCTCTTTGTACTATTTTAAAGTTAAGGTGCGGGCGTGTTTTTCAAATTGGAATCACCTAAATCGAGCACCAAACTGAGTTTCGCCCTAAATAACCAGCTAATCTATAGTCAAAAACCGAACTGTAAAGTGGCTTACACACTACTTCTACTTTGGAGTGAATTTCTGGGCCACTTTATAATCAGAATTTGACGATGCCTATTTCTATATGTTTGATTCTCCTTGAAGTCTATTTTAACTAGAAACTTTAATGACTCAAATCGGATCAGAAATGAGCAAGTTATGGCCAAAATACCAAAACTGGTCGAAATAGGAAAACAGAGCATTTCCTGTACCGAGACAGTCCCTTGAATTTTCCATTTGCTTCTTTTGTCACTTTTGCTACCAATTAACATCATACAACTTATAATCCATATACCCAAGCACTTATATAATGAATTATCTAAAAACAACCTAATAACACTTGAAATGAGTGCTATTAACCTCAAACCTCAAAACCCTAAAAAGCGAAAAATCCAAGAACTCAACCCAGTCCACCAATTCTTTTAAACATCAGCGAATTTCACTTATTCCACGTTTATTTTCTCCCAATTGTATTTTACTCTCATAACCCCAACAATTCAAGAGTTTATGTACTTTGCACAAAACTCAGACTAAAGGAGTAAACAAATCTTTCATCCAAAAACCCAGATTCATATCAAATAAAAATCCAAACATAAAGGATTCCATACCTGATTTCGAATTTCATTCCCTTCTCCTTCCTCTTCCTCTTCTTCCCTCCTCCTTCCTTTCTCCTCCTTCTTCTAAGAAAACCGTGAAGCCCTAAAATTCTAGATGAGACTCAAAAATGAGTTTTGTTTTGTCTCATGTCCTTTTAGTCACAATTTTTCCTTAATTGCACTTAAGTCCACAAGCATTCAATATTGCACATTAACTCGATATTTATGTTATGGCCTATCTCAACTTAATTATGCCTTACATATCCTTTTGCTAAAAATGTGACAATTGTAAATTTTTATTACCACATTCCGGCTTTCTAAATTATCATTTCATATTCTCATCTCCAAAATATTACAATGTAACATTTAATACTGTGATACGCCCCATCAGATCATACCAGACACTCTCTCTGGGACTCGGGCTACAAAATCCTTCCACCTTAGAACATTTCATCCTCGAAATGAATAGACTAAACTCCAAAATAAAGGAAAGGAAAATACCTCATTCGGAAAATAATTGAGGGTAATGATCACAAGATCTCGAGCCTCCCGCTTCCCAAGTAGCTTCTCACTCGTATGACTCACACATTCATCCGCTTTAAGAACTTGCCACGCAGAATTTGCTCTCGACTAAGGATCCAGACTGCCTTCTTCACAAATTTTCCGTATTTCCACCGGTCATTCATTAATACATGTGAAGGGTCCGTATGGTCATGAAAGATAGAAACACGGAAAACATCGTGAATGCGATCGAGGTCGTGATATAACTCTAATCGATATGCCACCTCCAATCCTCCCAACAACTCAGAGGACCCAATATGCTCGTGGACTCACCTTCCACGTTCCCAAATCTTGAAGTACGCCCTTCCAATGGGAAATCCTCAAAATACCATGTCCCTACCAACTCAGTCCCGACGGCGATCGGGTCCGCATAAGTTTTCGTCTGCCTTGTGCAATTTTCTGGGCCTATCCCTTATAACTTTGATCTTATCACAAGTCACTGACAATTCCGACCTACTACACTCTCTTCACCTACCTCGTCTCAACACTGAGTCTCGACATTTTCGTCCATAAAGAGCCCTCATGTGGCCATACCAATACGTCCGATAACTTTTATTGTACGCAACCCATCGTGCGTATGGGTGTCCCACTCCTCTAACTCCATAACACATGCCCTAAGCATATCCTCTAAAGTCTCAGATAAATTTCGTGACGCCATCCGTCCGTGGATGAAAAAGTCAGACCGGCGCTAGCGCCAAGGCATTCGCAACCGGCCAAAACCGTGAGGTAAAACTCACCCTCTGGTCTAAACAATGGAAACTAGCGTACTCATGCGCTTTGATAATCTCTCTAACGTATAATCGGGCCAATCTTCATCCAATGAATCACTATTTCGAGAAATGTACCGATTTCGTCACCGTCTACAATCACCCATATCGCACGCGGGCCACTCCAAGAACGTGGAAGTCCTACCACAAAATCCATATGATTCTCTCCCATTTCCACCGGTGGATCGGAGTGACTATAAGAGTCCTGCAGCTTCACACCCGCCACTGAAGATGTGAGACATCCGAGACGAATCCTCGCAATATCCCTTCATACCCTTCCACCAAAAGAGTGTTCTCCTTGCGGTATGATACATCTGTGGCTTCCTGACATAGCATGTTTTAGGAATGGGCTTCCTCCATAATCTCTCTCCTCACATCACCTACATCCGTACACAACCTCCGTCCTACGACCACTCGCACCATCCTCTCTCTCAATGACAAACTCTGTCGCCCCGTGACTCTACTTCACTTCAACTTCACTATCCTCCTCGTGGATCTTGAATCTAAAGCTCTCTAACTTATCCGTCAATACAGACGACATGAAATGTGGCTACCAAAGACTCCCGACCGCGCTCCAGCCTCACACCCAAGGACCTCAATTTACGAGTCGAGGAAGACGCACGACCCTCAAGTGCGACATAGTGGAACCTACGTGGTCTCCTACTAAGAGCATCCGCTACCACGTCGCTTCCAGATGATATTCAATGGTACATTCATAATCCTTGATCAGCCTTAATCCATCTCCTCTCGTCACGCTCAGCTTCCTTCGCTGCAAATAGATATCAAGTAAAGCTCTACGATCCGTAGTATCCTACAGGTACCCATGTGCGAATGCTCCATATCCGCAAGGCAAATACCACAACCATGAAGCTCAAGGTCGTGTGTGGATAATCACCCCGTTCTCATGCTTCTTCAATCGCTCAAGCATATGCAATCACTTTTATCATTCTCGTATTATCACACAACCTAAAGCTCCGCTGCAGGCATCACAATACACCGCAGCTTCATCCCGCCCGATGGAAGTGTAAGTACGGGAGCTGAGGTCAATCTCCTTTCGCTTCATACCGAAACTCGCGACAAGCCCACCAAAACGGTTCATCTTTTCCTCGCTGGCCTAGTCAAAGGTGCTGGGCTTATCTCGAGAATCCTCAACGAACTCTTACTGCAATACCCTCGCCAAACCCGCAAAAACTCCTTATCTCCAGAATACCAGACGAGGTCAATTCAAGATAGCTTCTCGACCTTCGCGGATCCACCGAGACCCTCTACCGAAACCATGTGTCCTAAAAGCCATGGCTAATCGCCGAGCCAAACCGACACTTACCGAGTTTAGCATATAACCGATGTTCCCGCAATGCTCGCAGAATTATCCTCGCGTTCGTGATGTTCTTCTCCACTGCCCGAATAGATCGCATATTGTCAATAAACACGATCACAAATCGACGGCGTAAGGCCTGAAAATCTCGCTCATGAGATCCATAAGCCGCATTCGTAAGTCCGAATGGCATGACTAGAAACTCAAAATGCCCGCACCGTGTTCTGAATGCTGTCTTGCGAACATCCTCATCATGAACTCTCAACTCCGATGATAGCCTCGACCTCAAATCAATCTTGAGAATAATTTATTCGTAATCGATCAAAGAGATCATCAATCCTGGTTTCGACATCGACATGTGATTGCTATCTTATTCAACTCTCTGTAATCAATACATAATCACATGCTTCCGTCCTTTTTCTTCATAAATAAAACCGATGCTCCCCAAGGAGACGTGCTCGGTCTGACGAACCCCTTGTTAACCATTTCTTCCATCTGTACCTTAAGTTCTTTCCACTCAAGTAGGGCCATCCCGCAGTGGCGCTCAAACGGCTCAGCCCTGTGGCCAACTCGATCCGAAAATTAATCTCTCCGTCCCGGGGGTAACTCGAAGATCATCCGAAAACACATCCCAAATTCTCCCGACTACTCGAATGTCTTCCACCCTCACATCATCTCTCACCTCAACCGCATAGGCTAGATACCCTGGAGCAATTTCTGAGCATCTTCCTCGCCATCATCATCACGTACATCATACTCGAGGACAATATCTTCCTTACCCCACAAAGTAATCTGGGTTCCCCCGCCTACGTAACTTAACTTCTTTCCCCAAGCAATCCATGGTGGCTTGATGCCTGCACAACCAAAATTCATCCCTAATATCACATCAAGTCCTCGATGTCCAACACTAAATTGGCCATAAACTCATGAAATTTCAATAATCACCTACAACCCATGTATACTCTATCCGCTATGGGGGTGAATCTCCCATAGAAGAGAGAGACCACCATACTACACCCATGGGCTATATCTCTATGTTCATCAGGCAATAAATTCGCAGAATAAGAGTGAGTAAGACCGATCGGTCAAGACATAAGCATCACTACCAAAACTCGATAGTACCTCATGACCTCGTGCTACATCTACCTCCTCGCCGGGTGACTAAACACCCTAAATTCTCGTGTCCGAGGTCGTCTCGCATCCGTCTCCGACGATCGAATTCTACCTCGCTGGCATCCTCCGTATCTAGTAAATGAGGGGCCTCTGTCTCAAACCCTCTGACTTGACCCCGACTCTACCAAAGATCGACTACCGTCCCACCAATCTAATTTCGATCCATCGCTAAACTATCCGCTGGCACTTTCGCTATGTCCTACCGTCCGCGCACTTAAAGCAACTATCCGTCCCCAACTGCACTCACCATAATGGTTCTTCCCGTGACCTTAAAGACACTCCTGGGCTGACCCTCAGCTACCCGCCCGCTGCCTCACTAAACCCCGGGCTAGATCGGTCACGCCACCGATCCACTCGTGTCTCTTTCCTCCCCTCTCGAACCGCCACTGAACCTCCCGAACCCACGCCGACCCACCTGCTCGTCTCGATCGGGTCGTGAGCCCGGGATTTCAACCCCATGCTCCTCTCAACCCTAACCGCAAATTCTACCACCGGGTCGCATCGCGGCGCTGGCCGCCGACGCTTACATCGTCCCATCTCTCACCAAGACCTATAGAAATCTCGGGTCTTCAAACTTCGCCATCCCCGATAAACGTGGACATGGCCCGACGAGTTCAAAACTCCGCTCAATCGCCACGAGAGGGTCCCGCCCAGCCTTAAGAACCTCACCAGATTCCCGGTGAACTCATCGAACAAACTTATCTCAGAACTCTTCCTTAAATCGCGTCGTGATTACTCTCTGGGCATCTCCTTCAACCGCCCTCCACCACTCCAATGCTCTATCCCGAGGGAGAAAGGCGTAAAAGTGACCATCCGTCCTCCGTACACCTCCATCACCTGGTGCACCGCCATTTCCCTCTAACCATGACGTAAGCCTTTCCGAGTCTCCCAATCCATCATGGGCTTACGCCCCTAGCCGCCTCCTCCCATGTGGCTACCCATTCCTGGCCGCCGTAATGCGCTGGCTAAAAAGTCGAGCCATCTGCTCTAAAGGTATATGTCCTCCCACGACCTCAGGAGGTGGTGGCGGCCCTGTCTGTGGCATAGTGGTCACCAGACTGCAGCGGAGGAACATAAGGCACTCCATCAACATATTCCCTGTGGCGTGTACTCACCGCCTCAAGAGCTCTCCGCGGGGGCCTACCGACGACGCAGATTTTCTATGAATCTAAAATTTTAATATGTCATGTAATGATATATGATTTAAATCACATAAATAATTTATAATTCTTCAAATAAAACATTAAACAATCATATGAAAATAAAATTTCAATCTTTATAACATTTTCAAAACCGTGGCTCGATACCACGTTGAAGGATCTCGACCCGACAACTAAGGAACCCGAGGGGACCTCCTAAGACTCCAATGGATATAAACTTTTCCCCAAAACAATGAAATAAAACTATGGAGCGAATCCTTTACAATCCTAATATATCTTTAAAATAATGCGGAAGCGGCGGTAAAATTTTTTTTTCTTTTCTTTCTTTTTCAAACACTGGGATTTTCTGTAAAATTCACTGTAGTTTCCTCTCGTTTTCTGGACTTTCCCAAATTTACAAACCTCATAAAACATTTAAAACACTTCTAATCTTTCAATCCTCAACTTCTCAACTTCCATTTTAGGAATCCTCGTCCACAACCCAACCAAACACAATATATACACATATACATTATTTCATTTCAAATCATCAAAACATTCAAACCTTCTTCAATTCCATGCACATTTTTATCGAAGACTGGGCTCGAGCCACTTAAGCCGACCGCCTACGTACCTCGGGCCCATTGATGATCAAAGCCCACGTAGCTCCTTTTCAAAATATATACATATATACATATATACATGACAAAATATCTAATATATACAATATGCAAAATGTATATACAATGAAAATCACAAATGTCGCTCCTCAATGGCTCGACGATCAAGATATAGAGGTACTCAACGCACCATTCCTGTCCCAAATGAGTTTTTGAAACATATGAATGAGCAAAGAGCTCAAAGTGGAGTGTACATTTTCACAGACAACATTTTCGTGATATACCAAAGTAATACATACTTATACAATTAAAAATCCATTTATGCCTTAAACTTTCTTTTATACAATTAAAAATCCATTTATGCCTTAAACTTTCTTTCTTTCTTTTTTCTTTCTTTCTGATGGAACCCAGGGGGATAAACACACCGACGCTTCCTGCACTGACTATGAGGGACAAATACATTCCACAGAACAACTACGCTCATGAGAACTCGTGATAAAGGCTCCAAATACAAGACCTTATCACGTGTAAGGATATTACTCTGCACACCTAATCTCTCCCCGCTAGTAACCCATAACTTTACCCTCTAAATCCTTACACGCCTTAAGATACCTCGGCCGATATCAAATATAATACCATATGGGTTAGTGGTAACCATCAAGAAACATTTATCAAAATACATTTATAAATCCATTTAAATCCTTTAGCATTTTATCATGAAAACTCATATATATATACAAATATACATATGCATTCTTTACACATTTTTTTTAAACTCATAATGCCTTAAATATATGCATACATATAATTTAATATAAATATATATATATTGATGTAAGATAAATACGTACATTAAAATTTCTTTCATTTACATCAAAACTTTTCATTTAGGCAATATAAACATTTACATTAAACTTTTCATTTTAACATCAAAATCATTCAACTCAATTTGCAAAACATCATTTTTACACTCACAGTTCACCGCTCAATCCCGCTTGCTTCCCGTCGAATTCCCGTTTCCCGTCCGATAGTCCTTTTCACCTTTTTCAAGAAAAACCACAACTACACATTAACAACCATAATTTCCGGCTCAATCCACCATATACACTCATTCCTATATTCTTATTCCTGGTGAATCTATTTTACTTGCACTAATCAACTTCTGATCATCCCTTTTTCCAACTAAAGTTATGTCATTTTCATGCCAACTAGTCAATTTACCGACATAATTGTGACAAGCCAGATACTCTTTTTTTTTTTTTTCCAGGGTCTTAACTTCATATTTGACATTATCTCTTTGTACTATTTTAAAGTTAAGGTGCTAAGGGTTCTTCTCAAATTGGAATCACCCAAATCGGAGCACCGAAACTCGAGTTACGTCCTAAACAACCGGGCTAATCTATATTCAAAAACTGAACCAGAAAGTGGCTTACACATGACCCTACTTTGAGTGAATTTTTAGGCCACTTATAATCAGAATTTGACGATGCCTATTTCTATATGTTTGATTCTCCTTGAAGTCTATTTTAACTAGAAACTTTAATTACTCAAATCGGATCAGAAATGAGCAAGTTATGGTCAAAATACGAAAACTGGTCGAAACAGGAAAACAGAGCATTTCCTGTACCGAGACAGTCCCTTGAATTTTTTTCCAGATTTGCTTCTTTTTGCCACTTTTGCTACCAATTAACATCATACAACTTCTATAATTCATATACCTCAAGAATTTACATGGAATTCATCTAAAAACAACTCCACAACACTTGAAATGAGTGCTATGGAACCTCAAACCTCAAAACCCTAGGTGAAAATCCAAGAACTCAACCTAGGTCCACCAATTCTTTTAAACATCATGTAATTTGATGATTCCATGTTTATTTTCCCAATTGGGGTTTTATCATAACCCTAACACCAAGAGTTTATGTACTCTTTACACAAACCTGCACTAAAGGAGAAACAAATTCATCCAAAACCTTAGGATTCATATCAAAATCCAAACATAAAGGATTCCATACCTGGATTTCTCGACTCGTCCCCTCCTTCCTCTTCCTCTCTTCCTCTTCCTTTCTCCTCCCTCCTTCTTCTAAGAAACCGTGAAGCCCTAAAAAAATTTATGAGACCAAAATGAGTTTCTTGCCTTTCGTTTCTCGCCCTTTAGTCACAATTTTCCTTAATTACACTTAAGTCCACAAGCATTCAATATTGCACATTAACTCTTTAATAATTATATTATGCCCATCTCTAACTTAATTAGCGCCTTATATATCCTTTTCGCTTAAATGACAATTTGTACTTCTTTTATTACCATATCTGCTTTTCTAAATTATCATTTCTATAATTTCATCTCCAAAATATTACAAATGTAACATTTAATACCAGATACGCCCTGTCGTATCACGATCGTACACCTCTCTGTGATCGCATGCTACGCAGATACTCTGCAGGTAGAACCATAGAGTGCACCGGCCGCGCATCACCAAATACACAGGTGCCCACGAGGTATTTCACGCCTCCATACCTAAGTATACCCGTGATCCAAATTTCGTGAGCGGACGACGATAAGAGCGTCATTAATCGACGACCTTCGAGTGAGGGACCAAGCAGCATTTTAGATACCGCGGAACAGGCTTCGTTACACGCAAAGACCAAAGCGGCGCAGCGAGTACTATGACGACACTATGGAGCGGAGGAGTCAACGCGGAGCGCCGATGACACTACAGCGCGGGCCACATATCCCTTCTCGGCTATAGGGATGAAGGTACGTAGTTTAATGCTTAATATTTAAATGACGCACTTACATTGACGGTAGAGTACTGCATGTGCATGTGGAGCGACAGGATTGTCCGCACTTCGTGACTCTAAATTCCTTTAAGGAGGGGAGAGAGAAGACCCGAGAAATCGCAATTCTCTGGAAAAGGGCAAAATCGTAATTTTTGCTACAAAATTGAAATTTCTACAAAAATCAAAAATTTATTTCTAGATCTCTGATGACAAACGATTTACCATCGAACCGCCTCAATAAATCTAGCACGTCGAATTTCTATGAATTTCGAGACAGTTGGCACGCTTTTCGAGGCATCGCTTCGTGTCAGAACGGTTTGCGACACGAAAGTCACATATAACACGTACTCATGTGCCATAAGTGGAATAAGTAGATAAATGATGAAAATGGATGGCCGAGATAGTGCCGAATGTAAAAACTGGGAAAAGAAGGACATAATGGTCATTTTGAAATTGATTAAAATGAGAAATACAAAATAGGCAAAAGACTTGTCTTCCAAATTCAAAAGGGAAGAAAATGTGCTGGAGGAAGGGAATAAAGCTACAGAGAGTTGGATATTTGGTTTGTAGAGAGAGAAAGTATCTGACTTCTCTCTAAGTTTCCAAGTAAATTGACCACTCCAAATCTTCGGAGCAAGAAGGAAAGCTACTCTACGCAGAGAGGCCTACGCGTGGGTACCAGATTTGAGGAGTTTTGACATACTCCGAGAGGTAGGGGTTTCTCCCTACTTGGGTTTTATTCTTTATTTAAGTACTTTGTTAATGTTTGAGTTGAATGAGGCCGTGAGGGGTTAAAAAGGATCATTCCAAATCTCGGGACCGAATTGTTATAATTTTTGAAACCCAAATGGTGCAGCCCAGACTGGTCTACCGCTGGAATTGGGTTTTTAATTGTGCATTTGTTTGCTAATGCATGCTTTATCGTATGAGGCCGGAAATGTTTCGTGAAATTTCAGTTCACTGGCCAACCATGATCGGGTGATTCACGTGAATAGTAACGAGGGTTTCACTAACTTAAGAATAGTGTTCACAAAATAATTTTTTGTGAAATAATGTGTTTGGGTGAGTAATTCAAATCGAAAGGCTGTTTCGTGTTTTACTCATTAGCCCACGTGAGCTAATTTTGATGTAATTGATGGTGAAATTACATGGCATATGTTTGGTGATTTAAATTATGTGAATATATGCATGATTATATATTTGCATATTATAGAATTAATGGAATTGGCATCATGCATTCTATATTCACTGGGCACCCTAGACGATAGGGAGGGGAGTGCATGAGGTAATTCTTGAGAGAATGGTTCGGCGATGTCAAAAATAATGAATATATCGGAGGTAGTCCAAATAAATATCAATCGTCGAGTCGGGTCCAATTGATATACATCGAGGGTAGTCTATACATAATATCAATCGTCGGAGACAAACCAATTGATATATATACATCGGAGGGTTGTCCACAAACAAATAAAAACTAAGGTTCTCACGCCGCTTAGGGCAAGTGTGAGGAGCTCAGAGGACTCAGGATAAGAGATGATCACAGACATTCAAGCAGATCACGCATTTACTTGAATGTATGTTTCATCGAGCATCAGATATGCACTTAGGTGGGAGAGAGTAGCCCACTTAGTGGTGATTCCACTCATCAGCATTAGCTCACCCTATCGAGGGATATTATTTTTTGCTGTGCATGTGGAGCGTATGGAGACGGCTCATCCTAGAGATTGAATTTTTAGAAGAAAGCGGAATGGTTGATGTATGTATATGTATTAGAATTCTAGTATTTTAATATATACTGTATAAGAAAGAACTTTGAACTCTTGAAACTATTGGATATAGTTGGTTTATATTGATGATGAGTATTGAGGTAAGGGCCCAAGAGGCCGTTTTTACTTAGATATAGATATCATGTGATTGATGTTGATCGGGACAAAGTTATATTATTGTGTGTGTCAGACTGGGGTAGAGCTCCCATACAAAGGAGACTCTGCCCGATTTTCGTGAGAGATGTCGGGTCACCCGACATTCACGAGTGTTTCGCTGGTTGGATCTGCAGTCAACTGACTTCTGGACGGGGCGCCACAGTGACACCAACTGAATCTTTTTACTTGAAATGACCTCTACCACTAACATTAGATTTCTATGTTCTACCCCTGAGTATCTTTCTTTAAAATAACACCATAAATAGTTCATGTGTGAAAGGCTAACTTGGGAAGATTCTAAACATCAATCCCAAGAATTTCTCCTCTTAATTATTGGAATAATATGCTGCTTGTAAGTATTTGATTGACAAGCTCATTTGGTTAGACTTTGTCAATAGTTTCAAATAGATAAGTAATGGAAGGCAAGTTAGATGTTTGATACATGTTTGTTATTAATTTATTTTGATAAATGCAGGGGATGTTACAAGCAAATACACCACTACCACTAGAAAGTAGTTGCAAACGGTTCATTAGTCCAAACGGTTCATTCTAGTTGGTATCTGTCACTAGTAGGAAGCTAAATATATTGCAGTACTGGAGTAAGACATTGATATGTGGTATACTTGAAAGTGTCAAAATGATGTTTTTCCTTTGCAATCATTATTTTCTTCCTCTTGGTTGCAAATAATAGCTGGTAAAGATATTTAGATTTGACTAGAAAAAAAATGTATTGCCAGTTAATATACATAATAGGTTACGCAGGTGTTATGCCATTAAAATGTGAGAAGGTTTACTCTCAGTAAGATGAATTTGCCTCTATATTCTAATTCTTTTCTAGACATTCAAGTATTATTGAATTGAGGCTATGGGTGCATATGACATTTTATATAATTCTCATTTCCATGTAGTCTATTACAAATTAACTGGAAATAGTATCAATTGTTAGTTTTTTATGTCATCTTCTATCTCTGATCTTTTACTTCGTTTTAAACAACATTTTATCAAAATCTATATGGTGATTGTTGTGGAGTACTCATTTATTTATATCATCAGGATATACAAAAAAGAGGAGTTGCATTGCTGTCATAGGTATTTCTGTACAGAACTTTAAGAGGTTCGTAAGAAACTCCAATATTCCAGAGCTAAAATGGGCTACATATCATTATTGAGCCTGTGCCTTGAACCATATAGAAGAAGTTGTTGTCCTTAGCACTTGCGTGGGTCAAAGTGAGTGGCAGAATGATGTCAGAGGTAATACTGCATAATTTTCTGTTTTCTAAGGGGGGGGAGAAAACTTGATGACAACAAACAGGTTGTGAATGAATTCCTTTGATCATTGTCTGCACAAATTTTATTCATATGCTTATATTTTAGGTTCCAGCTAACTCAGCATAATCATTAGGAGTTCTTGTCTTAAAAGCTCGCAGGGTTTTTACCCAATCACTTTGGTACTGGATGGGAGTAGGAGCTTAATGGTGTTTTTTAGAAGAAAATTGTAATTAGTTAATGTAAAAATGACTAGATAGATGAATGACTATTTTATAGTTATATTTTAATTACTTATTCGAATATTTGAATTTGTAGCCATGATGACACAATTTCAGAATTTCAATAAGAAATTATTTACAAAAATATATATAATTTGGATCTACAGGTGTAGTCCAATATACATAATATAATGCAATTGGTCTAAATTTGGATAATATAATGTATAATATTATATCTTTCCAATTAAACAAATTGCTTAAATTCGTATAATATAATGCAATCGCTCAAATTTGGATAATATAAATGTATAATATTATATATTTCCAATTAAACGAACTTTTAGACGTTGTCCTAATTCGACTGACCTAAAAGACCCTTTTGGAGGTGGTCTAAATATAATCTCATTATTTTTCATGATCGATGAGTATTAAACTCCATCTATTTTAATCCATTTTTTGCATGTTTTAACAATTTTAGATCTATTTGTATGCCCAATTATGGAATATTCACCAACTTTTTTGTTTTGCAGGTGTTAATTGGAAAAAGAGAGAAAACAAGTAGAAAAGAAGCAAAAAGGTGGAAAATGCAGCAGTCTGTGTCGTGACATAAGTTTTGTATGTCGCGACACAAAATTCAAGAGCAGTTTCAGAATGCTCGCGATGTAATACAAAGGGCTACGATGCAGGCAGCGATAAAGATCAAAGCTTTGTCGCTGATGCACCTTCTATGTCGGCCAAAGAGATTCAAATTGGGCCAAAATTAGCGGGAGTCCACAATGTAACTAATGAAGTGAGGCCCAACATTGGAAAGCCTATAAATACACGCTTGTGTGGCAATGTGCGAGTTTTTCTGCTGCTCCAGAATTTCGGGTATTGAAGACTTTGTACATTTTTTTAATTTTTTAATTTATTTTCCATTTTAAGAGATTTAGTTCAAGATAGTTTTATTTTTGTTAGTTTTCCTTTAATTTTTTTGGATTTGGGTATCAGACTTCAAGTGTAGCTTCAAGATGGTATTTCTTTATAAATTCTTCTTTCATATATCGATTGGATTTAAATGGATGTCGAAGGTTTTTGGAGTTCATTTATTTTAGGTTCGTTTATGATTTTAAGTGAATTTTCGACCGCTTAATATATGAGTAAACTTGCCAAAAGTCGAGCTCACTGAAATGGGTCATCGATGATACCATTTTGTCGCAAAAGGTGGAAGAAAGATTTAATTAGAATTCTTGAATTTATTTGATCGGGTATTGTTTATAAATTTATTTGTTCCCGCACTAGTACCGCTGCACTCCACGTAAGCATCAGATTCACTGATATCCAGAGGACTTCTCGAAGTTACATGGCATGGAGAATCCCGAAGGTGCATCTCAGGTGCGTACTAATACTATGGAACTAATGAACTTTGAAGGATTACTCGATAGATCACCAACTTCTACTTATAAGTCGAGATAGGTTGAATGAAGTATTTGTTTAATCATTCAGAGGTCTCTCATCTTTTCTCATGACCATCTCCCGATCCCGCAGCAACAGATCTAATCAAGAGATGGAAATTTACATCGAAGTGTAGATGAGGTGTTTCAATCAAATTGAGAAGGCTTGGTAATCTCCCGTCTATGGGGGCAAGAATTTTTAGTCCTAAGATCCTCGAGTATAAGTACTAAAAGGAAAAATACTTAAATCTTAGAAAGAGGGTTATATATTACAAGTAACTGATTAGAATCATGTCTCAGAAATGAATATGAACCTTTAATAAGTGAAAAGTATGGTTAAAGGAGAAATCCAAACTATGCTACTCGCTGCATCTTGACAAACCCGCTTCCAATTGATGGTTAAGCTATGAATCGAAATGATGCAAAATTGATTATTATTAATGATCCATGTCCAAATTTCTTTGGCTCTACCCAATGAATCCTCAACCTTAATTTTATTAAACTTTTGCTTTTGTAAATTTAAGTTTCCAGTCTAAGACTACATTGTCTTCTTATCATCATATCGTTGAGTTCAAATAGTAATGATCTTGAGTAATCGGGGTAGTTAGTCTGGATGCATCATCCTCTCGAACGAGACTGACTTTAAATATCCACTTTTATTACTTGTATGACCTCAGCACTCAGTGATCTGCACTACAAACACAAATTTTAAAGAGTCATTTTCTAAAGAAAGAACAATTCCATCTTTTCATACACATGAGAAATGGTCATGATAAGTTCGCGCTCGTTACTTCATGGATTGAAAAGTTCGCACAGTAGCACTCAGAAGATTGGCATATACCGATCACATCATATATTGGTCTAACAAGTATTTAGCGCCGCTGTTTGTGACTAGGTAATAGTCCTTGGTAGCAAGGTCATAAATTTGTATATACTATTTGGTCTTAACAAGTTTTCGTGTCGCTGTCGGGGATCGAAATGATAAATTTAAAGATCAATATTCTAACCAAAAAGGATTTACTAATTGACATTTTTCGATATTATTTTTTCTTTAAAATCACAAAAATAGTTTTAATATTTTGTAAATAAGAAGCTACCGACATTTTTCTATGGATGATATATAATCAGATCGATAAATTTCATATTGATTCCAAAGGTGTTTATTTGTGGAGATTTAACACAGAAACTGGTGAATGATTCACACTAATGTAGGAATTGAGAGAACACCGTTGTAACTGAGGAAGATCATAGTTGCAGAATCCAGAAGTATAGCAAATCAAAGAGAAAGATTGCAAGTTATTCCAGAAGAAGAAGAAGAAGCAGAGAGAACTCAGAGGCCTAATACTATGGAGGACTTTTGGAGGCCTATTATTCAAGAGGAGTACTGCAAGAAGACAACCCGCCATGGCCAACAATTTTAAGTCAAGCCAACATTGATTAATTATGGTATAGCAAAGATTCGCTCACTGTCATTCCTCCGATGATCCCAATGAGCATATGGGAGATTCATGAGGACGGCCAACACAACAAATCACCAAGTAGACCGTAGTAATCAGTTATGTGATCTTCCCTTTCACCGAGATACGTGGTAGCAACATGGTTCGATTCATCACAAGGGACTGAACACTGGGGAAGAATCGTGAGGCCTATATATACTTTTTCCGGGGCTTCAATCGACGAGAGTATCATGAGAAATAATCGCCTTCAAGGTGGAGAAGATAGAGTCCCTGTACAACGACGGGAGAGATTTAAGAGTCTCGTTAAAAGATGTTCTACGATGGAATAGGGATTCACCACTCATATGGATATATCTATCATGCCATGAATTATGCCCAAGGGTATAATTGATGCATCCCTACCAGAGCTTTTAAAAGAAGTTGAGATGCATGGTGGCGGCAACTGATCAAGACCGTGCCAAATGCACCATAAGGCTGGGCTCCATCCGAAGCTTCAGGAGTAGCAAATAGACAGGAAGTGGCTCACAGCTTAACCGTATGATTGCCATAGAAGCAAAGCTGGAGGCAATGATGAACAAACTGGGAAGCAAATGAAAGGAGAATGCATATCGCATGAAGCGAGTAGTAAATTGCTGAACTAGAAGCAGCGCGAGGGACCAATGAAGAAGAGATTCTAATTAAGTCGAGGAAACCAAGTATAAGGAGGAGCAAAGAAGTATCACTTCAAGCCTAACCCCCAACTCGCTCTATACACTATACACCATCACTAAGGAACCATGAAAAACCTTTCATAAGGGCGGAGGAGCACAGTTGCGCCCTGCACTGACACTACCATCAAGCTTATGCTCAACCTGTGGTCCAAGAACAGCACAGTGTAGGTGTTATATATAATATCGTATCGAAAAGGACTCAATCATTTGAAGATCAGATGTTACAATTCATGTTAGAAAACAAAAGAATTCTGAATATGCATGAGAAAAGATTTTCTGAACTTGAAAATTTCAAAGCAAACACAAGTGTGTTTCAGACAAATACTAATGCTTCATTGAGGAACTTGGAAACTCAAGGAGGGTAGCTAGCCCTTTCCTTGCAAAACCAATCAAGGAATGCATTTCCCAAAGAGTACGTAGACAAACTATTAATATTTCCACAACTAATTAATGAGGAGATAATGAAATGCAAGGAAACAAGAAGATGGTAGTTAAAAGAGGCATTGGAAAAAGATTGAGGAAGAATTGCTCATCTGCAGGAGCATACATGAGATGCCGAATGAATAAATTATCAAAGAATGTCTAGCTAAAGACGTGAACTGAAAGTAAAATTTCTTAGAGGCAAACCTGCCAAATTATTAGTTTTAATTTAGAGTGTTGATTAGATTTGTGAGTTTGAATTATCCATTTTTAGCTTTTATGTCTAAGTTTTATTTTTAATGGTTGTTGATTTTTCAAGACAATGAAGTTATATTAAAGATGAGTTTTATTAGGAAGCACACTGTCTCAAACTGAAAAATGCATAAATTAGCTACAAGGGGGAGTATTTCTATTTCCCTCAATTTGTTTTTAATATTAATTTACACCAAGCTCGTGGGGAATGTGATTTTATTTTAAGGCGCATAACGAATAGCAGCCTTTATCGTTTCAAATTTTTTAGATATTCAACATCATCTCTATGGGTATATTAAGAATAAAGAAATGAAATTTGTTGTTCATACTTGCATTGGTGTTCTTGGTTGATTAAATGAATTTGCACAAGTATGTTCATTGGTATGAAATGAATACAACTATCTTAAATGTGTCTTATGAAAACTAGATAAGATGCAATTTTGTAGGGCTTATAATTTATGTTGCAACATACTCTCTCCGTGTTGCAACATAAAGTCAAAAGAGCACTAAAAAAGAATGTCGCAACATACTTTCCGTCATGACGTGATTAATTTTGGACTCAATTTGAAAAGGCAAGCTTTATGTCGAACACAAATTTTCATTGTTGTGACACAAACTTAAATGATGCATCAAAGAATGTCGCAACATTTTCCTTAATGTCGCGACATGTAACTAGCCCAAGCCAAATTGATTACAAACTATGCCGTGACAATTATTTGCCCGTCGCGACATCATATTAAAAAATAGAAAACTCCTAGGAAATTTGTTGTCACGAGCATTAAATGAAAACATAACAAAATAGTCGGGCTTATAAATAGAAAATTTTGAAACTCGAAGGGCCACCTTCTCATAAACCAACCTCCCGCCTTCCATACTAACACCCTAATCTTACCTTCTAAACCTCAGAGGCTTAAAACTTAACCAATCTCTCACGATGTCTCAGCCCACTCAACCTCGGTTCCAAACCCAATGAGATCATGGAAGAGTATGTCGAGGGAGAATGCGACTGCTCGCTTCACTCGGGCGGTAACAGAGCAAAATGAAGAAAGGGACGAGGTAAATAGAATGTTTGAACCGACAGAGAAGAATCACAAGTATATGGAGAACTAAAGAAACTGAAACAGAGTAGAGAGCTGAAAAAGCAAGAAACTTTATCTCAGACAAAGCAGCTGCGCTAATGGAGAAAAGTCTGAAGGAAAGAGGTTTCATTGCTGAAAGAGGGTTCAAGAAGCTTGTCTCCCCTTTCGCCAAATGCTTCGAGAAGAGAACGGCAAGTATCAAGGAGCATACAGAACCCAGGTGCACCGCTTATGGCGAAGGAATTCCTTGCTAATACGTAGAAGAGCAAGGAAAGAAAGTTTATGCCGTAGGACATTGATAGACTTCCGTGAAGGAAAGGATAAATTTGCTCGTCTCAACTCGGCTAGTGCGTAAAGATGGCTCAAAGTTCAAGAAATTACTGAAGGAGCCAGATTACCAGAAGATAGTAGACCTGCTGATAGCCGAAAAGGGAAGTGGAAAGGAACAAAGAAAACTCTATACAAATCCATCTAGAGGAGACTTAAATGAAGAGGCTACGGTATGGTTCTATTTCATCACTGTGTCCTTCTACTCATCAAAGCACCTCAAAGACAAGGGAGTATGGACGGCTAATCCTCCTTATGCATCAAGGATGGCAGAATAAATGTGGGAAAATAATTGAAAAAGTCCATTTGAGCTCCTTCGTATAATTGGTAGGGGATTGATTCCACACCCTAGTCACTATAACCACCCTACGCCTTCTCGTGGAGCTGAAAGTGTAATGGGAAAAAGAAGAAACGCACCCTGCCAAAGATCCTCTAACATTGGACAGAGGACTCATGGTCCAAAGAACAGAGGAAAGGGGAAAAAGAAAGAGATGGTGAAGGTTGTGCAAGTGGTTCGGGAAGGTGCCATGAGCTAGCACAATGGGAGAGTTCATCCGTGGCAACAAAAAGCTTCGTAAGCCCAAGCCTCATCCCGACGCACCGATTTAAGACAAACCATCAAGAACAAGTTGAAGTTCAGTGGCACCAAGCAACAATGAAGAATTGACGGAGGTGCTTAAATCATCGAACAAGGTATGAAGAGGGACAACCACCAAGCCCAACCAAACTGGGCGGCGAAAGGCTAATGGGAGTGCGTGAGTCAAGGCGGATTTAATCTGAGGATGCTTTAAGAAAAAGAGATGAAGAATAGATGTAATTAGAAAGAGTAATTTCGGGGCATTAGTTGAATAGTACGGGACATGAAGCAGAGTTATCACTAATAATTTATGAGCAAGTAAACAATGTAACATCTATCGAAATATCGCAAAGGTGATTCGTACACAAAGAAAATCGGAATCAACAATATTTATATCAGATTTCATTACTGTATAAAGCTATCGCAGATAGTGGTCTAGGGTCGAACTTGATGGGTTTTCTTCATGCGAAATGAGTCACGCTTGACCGAAAATGGTGTTTGTTAATTTCGATTTGGGTTTCGCAGGGCCAGTGAGGTCATGGCTCAAAAACCGTAGAATCGTAGAGAAATAAAGTGAAAAAGAACCTCAGTTTCTGCCACCGGGCTTAGGGTTCTAAGGCAATCGTAATGTCCTCGGGTCCTTTCCCCTCAAGCAGGAGGACACTTATAGTAATTTCGAATCTGGATCTATGTTTAGCCATAAAGACCGAACCCTAAAGTTTTTCTCCCAAGATACATCATTTATTAACCATTAATGTTTCGCTGTGGGCTTAAACCGGCCTCGATCTAACTCCGCAGAGAAAATAAATGGCAATCTGCGAGCATCAGCCGATCTAGCAATAAGTATCCACCGAGCTCAGTTGCCATGTACCGCCACGTACATCACAGATTCAAACCTAACGTGAGATGTAGAAACATAAATGATAATAAATGGTCGTATCGCACAGGAGGACAATGTTTTAATTCTCAAAACCTTAACCCGGCCCTTCTATTCAAAGTGATATAGCTTAGCTAGCATCCTCGAAGCCGTCATCCCGCGGTGTTTCAAGTGTGAGAAAATGCGAGAAAGGGAGATAAAAATAAGAGAAAGTCACATCGGCGGGAAAGCTGAAAGCTTTGGCGCCACTTATTGATCGATGGATTGACCGCTTACGAGCTTGACCGAGGCTTATATATCGCCGCAGTTAAGGAAATTATAAAAAGTGATGAAACGAACAAATACATCGAGGGCACTTAAGACAAAACCACAAAAAAGCAATAAAAAGTGGTCAACACAACAAACAGTAAGGTGCTATGAAATTTCAAGAACCTACGAAATTCCTCGCAGTTGCAAAAATCTCGCAATGACCGCAAAAAATCTCTCGCAATGCTCACTCTCCTTCTCAGATTTAAACCCAATCGCCTTCCGATTTGCACGCAATTTCGAGTTCGCTCCTGGTTCTTCGTATTTGAATCGACTCAGAGATAATGGTGTAATCGGGCTTGCAAAACTATAAAATATCCACAAACATGATCAAGAGTATATTTAATTTTAGTGTATCAAATTGGTTACTATTGATTAGTACACAAAACAAGCCAAACCCGCAATGAACAGGCCTGCACAAGACTATTCGGGCACTAACTCTCAACTCCATTACATCGCTA
Organism: Tetrastigma voinierianum; assembly: GCA_016808115.1. NCBI lineage: Eukaryota > Viridiplantae > Streptophyta > Magnoliopsida > Vitales > Vitaceae > Tetrastigma > Tetrastigma voinierianum. The sequence continues at coordinate 639,551 of JAEQBH010003953.1, forward strand.
GTCCCTTAGAAATGACAAAGAAGGAAGAGCGTATTGTGTTATGCTCATGCAAAGGAATGGTATTTCAAAAAGGTGTATGGATAAGTAATGCCCTACCCTCACTGCGTGGAATGATCGAACCCTACACAACAAATCCTCAACTCGGGAGAATAATGCCATACAAGACCAGTTTTTAAGAGTAACCATCCCAAGGAATCGACCAAACTTCCACCAAAATCTGCGTTAATGTGATCAGCTTTCAACAATAACCCAACCAAGCTCCCTCCCCAACCAAGCTACATCGCTTAAGTCCTAGCACATCAATTAACCTAAATAACCGTTCCACTCTTATTTCATATTTCTTTGTATCAGAGGATGCAATGGGCCGAACTATCTCACTAAACCTGGTAATTCATCCACCGATGACTCCCAACCAACTAAGGCTGTAGGCATCAAGTCATGAGGTTTCGACCACTAACTCCTGTTTCAATTCCTGCATCCAATGAATTCAAATTCCCAAAGACTAACTCGCTTAAACTCACCCATCCACCCATGTAGTGAGCACGGTCCGTGGCTCCCAAATCCGGGGCTTGGCGGCACCAGTTTTAAAGATTCTCAACAGAAATCCCTCCGATCGTGCTCTGTTTTCGTAAAGCCGGCCGCAACTTTTCTATCTTTCTTTTTCTTTTTCTTTCTTTTCTTTTCTGCCTTTTCTTTCTTTCTGAAGACTTCATCGCCTTCTTTCTGGGAACCAACCTTACAGGTCAAGAAACTAGGTAGTTTGCACTTAAGGGTGCTATGGCCAGCGTTACAAACCATGTGCATAGTGTGTGGTTAGCTAGCTGAAGAAAAAAGATTGAATACCAGAGACTTCAACCGACCATCCACTTAATCACGTCATGCAATGAACTAATCTAGCATCAATGGCATTAGGCAAAGGTTTCAATTTTTCAACTTGGGTGTTAGGCAAAACCACAAAAATGGGGCAAAATTGAAACAAATGAGTTAAGAAACCGAAATAGTTTAATATGTATAATGCTGTGTGTCAATAAATTTTCACTTTTTCAAAACAATTTTCTTAAAAAGGAGCAAAAATCAAGCCACTAAACATACAAAATGTGCCTTTGCTAAACATAAACACTCAAAAGTGTAAAATGATATCAAAGATAAAATCTCCTTCACTAACTCTCCCCCAACTAAGCTGCCATCGACCGCAATGGGTGCGGATTGAAGCCAGCGGAGGAAGTGGCTACCCCTCAATTAAGAGTCTGAAGAGGCGTCCCTGGCCTGCATCCGGCCGAGGTGCTGCCGGTGGAGGACGTAACCCTGGCCGCAGCGCTAGGACATCAAGGAGTCCTAGGGTCGGCAACAGGGGCACCGCCCCATTTGAGTAGATTAGCGCTGAAAGGTGCACATATGGGGAGACCAGAGGTGCTCAGTGACTCTAAATCCGTGATGAGGGATGGCCCCGATTCTCTGTGAGAGACGACAGTTCTGATCATGGCGGCCTCAAGCAGAGTCATCCCGTCTCCCCGAGGGTCGACGCGCCGTAAAATGATGCCGATGCAGGGAGGGAGAACGTGCGACCAGATCCGCGGCGTCAGTTTCAGATGCCCACAAAGAGTCCAAAGAGGCTGAGAGACCAATCCTTGTGCCAGTTCACCACTTTCATCGCATTGTCTTGACTTCTCGCTGGCTAGCCTCAACCCGGCTACGTCCGAGGGTGGTACGGGTGGCTACTTTATAGCCGACACCATACTTAGCGTGAGGCTCAAAAGGTTTGCTGCGTAAAATGCGAACCTCCATCACTGATTACGGCTTTGGGGACCCCAAATCTGGAGAATATATTCTTTTCAAGAATTTCGCACCACCCGTGGTCCGTCGCCCAAGGAATTGCTTCAAACTACTGACACATACCAACTCCTACCAAATGCAGGTATCCATGATAAGGAATGGTCCCATGAAATCGATCCCATACATCGAATAAAATCAAAATAGTGGCTTAGCATCATGTGACAACGGTGTTCTCCCCAACCTTAGCATTTGTCACATTCCCGCATTACGGTATGGGCATCCTTGAAAGAGAGGGCCAATGGAATCCTGCATCGCAAAGACTTTCCGGCAAGCTCGGGAAGCAAATGCCTCCACATGCATTCTCACGGGCAAAGGGTCGAAAGTATTCTCGTTGCTCTACTGCACACACCTCATGATTATCCGACGTTGACAGCATTTGTACAAGAAGGGTTCTTTCCAACAATAGGAGTGAATTTCAAGAAGAATTTATCGGTCTTCAGGCTTCCTAACTCGGTACCCCCGTAGCCAAGTAATTGCAATGCGGGCATACCAGTGGTTCCTTCTCAACCGTGGCGTTGACTCGTGTGAATACATCATCGATTGAGGTTCAGAGTGTTGTGTGCGATTGTTAATCTCGATAGGTGATCGGGCAACAACATTTTCACACCTCGCCCCCGATTGTGTCAACTCACAGAGAACCCATCTGATGTTTCCAAATTTCACATTTTGTTTGGTGAGCGCTATTTCCCAAGGTTGAATGATCTGGTGAATATTATTATGTCCGACCCAACCAAATAAGCTCGAAATTTGCCTAAGGCATAGACCACCGCTAGCAAATTTTTTCAGGGTCACCCTCCGTGCCTCATTTGTCTCTCGTCGCATAATAGACCACATAAGGCTTCCTCCTTCCCTTGTCCGAGAACTCGCCCAATGGCTAGATCGCTGTATCACACATCACCCGAAGGGTAATCGCATGCTGGGGGCCTCACTATTGGCAATGGTCAACAGTTTTAAGCCCTCAAAGCCTTTTCTGCAACTCCGCATCCTAAATAAATTCAGATCTTTTTCCAAAGATTTTTGTGAGAGGCTTGGCAATTTTTAGAAGTCCATGATGAACCTCCTGTAGAACCCTTCATGCCCCAAGAATCGTCTTACAGCCTGAAGCATTTATGAGGGAGGGCAAGCTTTGAAATTAAGTCAATTTCATTTTATCAACTTCGATCCCTTTTCGAAATACGCCCCAAAGAGGCTCTACGACCATAAATGGCATTTTTCCCAGTTCAACATTAGGTTTTTCTCTATGCACCTATGCAAAAGACAAGCTTCAAAGGATTAGGCATCCTTCAAAAGCTCCCTCCATGCATCGTAATGTCATCCATGTAAACCTCCATAATGCGCTCTACCAAATCACTGAAAATACTGAGCATACATCGCTAAAATGTGGCAGGGGCATTACACAGGCCAAAGGGCATTCTCCAGTATGCATATGTGCCAAATGGGCATGTGAAGGTGGTCTTTTCCTAGTCTTCTGCAGCAATTTCAATTTGAAAGTATCCTAAGCCATCCAGGAAACCGTGGAAGGGGTGACCAGAAATCCTCTTAATAAGCTGATCCATGAAGGGTAGAGGGAAGTGATCCTTCCTTATCACTTCATTTAGCCTTCTATAATCAATACATACCCCTCCAACCCGTGGTAAGGTGGGTGGGCATCTCTCTCCTTTTCGCTATGCATCGTGTTACCCTCGATTTCTAGGCACCACCCGGGCTGACTCACCCAGGTGCTATCTCGACATGGGTAGATGATACCAACAGAAGAGTCTTAGACTTTCGCTCTAACCACTTCAGATATGTGGGTTCATTTTCTATACGCCCTTTACTCGACTTTCCCTCCTCCTCTAGGTAGATGATGGGTAAACTACCGGGCCACACCTTCAGATCGCGAATCTTCCAACTTATGCTACTATTGCTCTCCCGAGGACGCTAAGTAGCCAGCTACCTTCCCCGTGAAGTGGCCGAGTAGGATGAAAATGACAACTGGACACTGCTCCTGCTATTCCAAATAGGCATATTTCAACTCCACTGTGCAAAGGCTTAAGCCCAATTTCGGGGCTCACGGTTCCTTCCTCAATCATCAAAGGCAAAATTCTTGTTTTTTTTCTCCAAAGGCCCCCGCACAAGTTTCATGTCCCAAGCCTCACGCCCTTCAATACTAACCAATTCTTCGCCCGCTTCATCCCGCACCCTTGTCAATAACCTGTTCTCCGTGATTGTGCAAATGATGCAAACTTAGGCCATCTTCCATCGACAAGATGTGCTTTACTCAAGGAAAGATGTCAGTTCTGTGGTCATGTTTCCAAAGGTGAGTTGCATAACACCATTTCGCGCTTGATAACGCATTGAAGTGGCTAAGAATGGTCTCCCAAGATGATAGGTACATAATCGGGCCCTCAAGCATCAGCCGGGTTATGTGTCAAGTACAACAAAAATCTAATGATAGCAGAATTGGCCCACTCAGACATCTTCCACCCGGTCCCTGTACTGACTGATATAAGGCAAGAGACAAAGGTGGATGGAGGGTGGGCTTTAGTTCTCCAACCCGAGCCACTACATCGAATAGGGGAGGAGATTCACACTTGCACCCAGGCCAGCAAAGGCCTTTTCCACACAAGTGCCTCCAATATTAACCGAGATGGTCGGACAACCCGCATCCTTATAATTTCACCGGAGTCTCGCATCGATGATAAAGACTGCCTTGCTCAACTGTGAGTACCTTCACAACATGCAAATTTCTTTCACCTACAAGTCCTCTTCAAAAATTTTATGAGGTGGGACTGTTTGATCATGTCAAGCGTAGGGATGTCGACCTTACTCGTCTCAAGACTTCTCTAACATTTTAGCCTAATTAATGGCCTTATATTTAGCTTTTAAAGGTTTCGAGGAAAAGCAAAGGTGTGCCATTTTTCACTACAAGATGCTTGATCACCACCTCCTCCGAATCACTTTAGCTTCTACGCAGGCCTTGTTCTAATTACTGCGCCGGGCCGTTTGAGCTCTTTCACACTTCTCAATGTGGATGATCACTTTAACTTCATCCATCCTAATCTCGCCACCCGAGGAGCTCATCACGCGCAAATCCTCGGGATCTTGGTTGTGTCCGAGAGGAATTTCCTTCCTACACCTCACGCTAGCTGACAGCCTCAGAGATTTGGAATACGTGTCAGTTATATTTTTTGGGAAATTTCAGCTTGTAGGCTGTCATGCTTTTGAGAAATTTCCGAGTGTAGGTTGCTCATTTTCTTATTGAGTGTGCTTTCCACCGTGTCAATTTCTTTTGAATAACCTAGCATTCACTCGCCTTGTTCCTCCACAGTTACCTACCACTCAGCTTCAAGTTCATAATAGCTTGTTCAACTGGAGATGAAGATGGTGGTGGTTGTGGTTGGGCTGAGGATCCATGCTGCTATTGTGCAGCAGGAGGCACATAGGAGCAGGTTTCGCCTAAGCATATAAGCTCAGTGGTTCCTCCACTGGGTCAGAGGCATTGCCAATGGCTGTGGAGGGCTTGTATCGCCCACGTAATGCTTGTTCAAACCCACACAAAGTCCTCACTAAAGGAACACTCGCAAGGCTCTCCTCGTGCCCAGATCCGACAGCCAAGCATGGTCATAGCATGTAGATGCCTTAGTCACGCTTGTACCTCATGTCGATTCTCATTTCAAGCTCTTCCAACCTCCTAAATTAAGGTGGACAACTTTCGTTTTCATCTCCATGTCCTCCGAGAGCGAGCAATGCCTCCTTCGATTTGGCTTCGTGGCCTCATCCCGTCCTCGTCTCCCCAGGATTCGCCCATCCCAGTTTGCCTCAACTACATAGTTGAGGAAGTCCATGGCTTCATCTGACTTTGCCTGTGAAGTCCCCTCCCACATGGTCTCCAATAATTGCTTCGCGCGAGGACATTCCATCATAGAAGTGGTCGACCAACATCCACGACAAAGCCATGGCGCTGTAATGCACCGATGGTTTCATATATCTCCAAGTATCGTAGAACTTATTATCATGGGGCTAAATGTATAAATTCCGTTTCTTCAAACTGGCTGGTCCTATGCAATCAAGAACATTTTCAAAACTATGCTCATAGTCGCCAATTCGATGGTGGTTCTTGCCTTAGAGAATTAAGCCAAATTTCGCTTTGTCTGCGGTTAAGGGAAAGTGTTTTCACTTGCAACCATATCGGTTAAACCCTCCTGTGCCAGCAAACTTCCTCAAACTCCGAATGTGTGCGTATGGATTCTCATTTCTTCCATACCATGGAAGGTCAAAATCAGTGGGCACCAACAAGGCTCGACGACCACATCTCTCCAAGAGTACAATGCATTTAGGTGCACTCACCTCGTGGTATATGGTCCCTGTCAATCTTCGTAGTATCGTCTCTCGTACCCCTACTGACTTTGTCGCTCTCGTGTGGAGGCCCATCCGACATCGTGTAAACCGACTTCACACCCCTATTCTTATGGAGCACCGGTTCTCTCTAGCCCGCTCGTGTTGTTCTCATCCCAGTTGTTGCATAAAGTCCTGTGGAACACAACACAAAACAAAGAAGAAACCGAAACAAAAGTGCTACTGTGTAAGTAGTTAAGGCCAAGTTAAACTAAAACAAAGAAAATCGGGTATGCACAAAGATAAAATTCAATTTCCCTACAAAGGAAACCGAAACGGGGAATGGTAAAATAAAACGGAATGATATCCACCACTACTCAGGATGTGGATCACAAGTTCAATAGCTTCACTCACACCACGACACCATCCCCCAAGAATGGCGCCATTCGTTCGCGCTACAAGAAAGACCGGAATCAACACTATTTATATCCTAGGGATTCCTACTACCGTGATGCAAAGCTACCGCAAAGATAAAATGTCTAGGATCGAACCTCGTGATGGGTTTTCTTCATACGAAATGAGTCACAATCGATCGAAAATGGTGTTTCCACTTGATTTGGGGGTTTCTCAGAAAAACAAGGAGAAGCCGATGGCTCAAAACCGTAAATGCAGAAATAAAGTGAAAAAGAACTCCTGGTTTCCCGAGTCACCAGCTTAGGGTTCTAAGGCAACTGTAATGTCCTCGGGTCCTTTCCTCGTTGGCCGGAGGACGACTATAGTCATTTAACCTGACTTATGCTAGCCATAAAGATCAACCTAAAAGTTTTTCTCCGTAGTATAATAACATTTATTAACCATTAATGCTTTCAAGCAGCGAAATCGGGCCTGGATCTAACCAGGAGAAAATAAATGGCAACTATGAGCATCGATCTAGCAAATAAGTATCCATCGAAATTTGAAAGCTTGGGCTGGCACCGCCACTGTGTACATCACAGGATTCAAACCTAACGTGAGATGCGTAAACATAAATGATAATAAATGCTCGCATTGCAACAGGAGGACAAGGTTTTACCTAAAACTTTAACCTGCCGCCCTATTCAAAGATGAGGGGGTTTAGTTACATCCCTTGAGTTGTTAACTCAAGGGGGGTGTTCGTAAGCGAGAAAACGCGAGAAAGGGAGAAAATGAGAGTAAAGTCACACCGCTCAAGCTCGCGCCAATTTTATCAGACGATGGATCGGATCGCTTTTACGTAGCTCGACCGAGGCTTATATAATCGCTTCGTAGTCAAGGAAATTACAAAAAGATGAAACAACAAAATTACATTGAGGGTAATTTTGGTACAAAACCACAAAGAGCACTAAAAGTATCACACAAAGAAACAGGCAAGTCATAACCTCGCAACCCGTGAAATTCGCAGTTGCGAAATTCAGAAGATCGCAAAAATCTCGTAATGCTCACTCTCCTTCTGTATTTAGGCCCAATTGCTCGATGCAGACATGCAACCGAAGTTCGACTCGGGTTCTTCAGATTTGAATTGACACGAAGATAATGGTGTAATCGGGCTTGCAAAACTACAAAATATCCACGTAATACGCATCGCAGTGATACCGGACCTTAGTGTAACAATCAAGTTATTTAAGTTGATTAAGACACAAAAGTGCTCAAACCCGCAATGAACAAAAATTAAAACAACACTATTCGGGGCACTAATCAAAAGCGCAAGAGAACTGACAGAGCAATGCAAAATTCTGACCACAAGAAGATAGCCTCGAACAAAAAAGAAAGTGTCATTGCCACAAATCAGGATCTCAGATTGTGTGCCATACACGATAGTCCCTCCAGGAGAAACAAATCCAGTACTACTGTTTGCCTTTTGTTATATAGACTAAACCTCTCAATTTAACACCTCTACAAGAGTCTTACAACTTTCTTGTGGCCATGTCAAATTGGACTGGAGTTTCTTTAAAATGAATAAAACTAGTTTAATGTTCTAGAATTATGAATAGGTTTAGTCTATGACACTGCAAGTGCACATGTCATACAAGTAGTAAAAATTGGATGTAAGTCCATATATCATTCCCACAGAGATTGACTTGGATTCTAAAATAAAAAAAAAAAAATCAATTACCCCAACTACTCAAGTTCCATACTATCTGAACCTCAATGATAAAGTTTAACAACTAAAGATTTAAGGATAATTGTCTTAAAGATAACATAAACAACTTAGGACAATAAAAGTAAGCTAATAAACTTATATACACTATGATTAGTTAGACTGAATCAGTTCTCTGTAAAAATGAACACTAATAAGGAAGTACTGTGAAACAATCAATTTCTGCATTATATCTCATTTAAAACTCTATCCTAAATTTGGATCTGGATTTGTCAAAGATGCTTGATATTGTAAGTTGGATTTCTCCTTTTATTCATCAATTAAATATCTCTGTTTCTCTCGAAGACAAGGGTTTAATCAGCTACTTGTATTCAACATATTCTTTACAAGATTTGGGTATTGCAGATTTCTTTAATCAGCTACCCATTTCTCGAGACTGCATTTCTTATTTCCTAAATCGTTGGTATCGGGTAAGATTTGTCAACCCGATTGAGGACTCACCCTAAAATCTAATGAATATCTCCTTCCCTGATTAGGATCAAGCTACACAGGTTGGTGAGTTTTCCAACAAATTAAGGTGAAATTCGATGATTTTAAATTGATAAATAATCCCCTCCAACGCCAATTATGAGTGAAATGGTATTTATCCGAGTGAATTCTCAAAGCTCAATAGTTCTTCAATAATGGTCCAACATACCCACAATTAGAGTGTCTTAACTCGGGAATCCCATCCTTGTCACCCAAAGGCCTCCCGAAATCGTATGACACAGTCCCCTGATCTGCATTCGAAACTACTATCGGGAACAATTATATGAAAAACACATCAATCCAACAAATCCTCTCCAAATTCCAAGTAATTTCCTTCCACTTTATGCGTAAAAGACTCAGAACAATCAATAAATCGAACTAGTGGAAGTAGCGCTCTAAACCGCACAGCAACGACAATGAGCACCTATCGCAGACCCAATGCAAATACAATAAATCGAAGAGACGATCTAAATACAGATTTCATTGAACTCAGGCAGTAAATTGTAAAGAAATTGAAATATTACTTCCAGCTTCAACATTCTAACAGATCGCTAGTTCAGATCCAAAAAGAAATAAAAAAAAAGAAAAGAAAATCTATTCTAAAAATATACGGCAGGAGTTTTCTTCCGCTCGCCCCAAAAGAAAAGCTAACTTTTACTAAAACTGTGTACGCCTTTTTATAACTTTCAGAAATTAGGCCTGATTCCAAGGCTCCTGATGAATTTCCCTAAAATCAATGGCCCAGCTCATTGTTTTAGGTCGTGACTTCAAAGGCTTGTCGCGACGTAAAATTCTGGTCTGGGCCATTCCACCATTGCCAATTCCCAGTGAAACCGTTGCAACCTTCTTTCTTTTGTTCTTGCAATTGCTGAGCTGCGACCTGATGTTTTCTATCGCGACTTGTTCCTTTAGTTGCAAGTTGATTAGTGGTCGTGACATGAATTCTTTGTCGTGGCTATGTTAGTTGTCAGTAGTGAGAATTCATGTCGCGAATTTACTTTTGTTTCCGTGAATCGTGTCGCGACCAAGTCGCATTGTCCAGAACCTCACTCTCTCCTTTCATCAGCATTTGTCGCGACCTCTATTTGATGTCACAATTCTTCGCTATGGACACATTCATTTATCTGAGCCTTTAAGAAGGTCTGACTCAAACCGTCGTCTCGCTTGCTTTTGTCACGACATGGAATTGTGTTTAATTGCTATTTCTAATAATAAAGAGTTCTCATTAACATCAAGCCATATCCACCATCGAAATTCTTCTCGACAAGAAGAAGGTTGCTCATTGCGAGGCCACACAGGCTTCTAGTTTTAAGGAGTTTCAAGCAACCCGTGATAGGGGTTTTATCCATTTGTTTTATCCTGATTTAAGTGCTTTGCAATGTTTTCGTTGATTCGAGGCCGTGAGGGTCAAGCGACCGCCCCTCAAATTCGAACTGAAATGTTAGAATTTTTGGAGCCCGTTTCGCATACTGGCAAACAGAGGCCAGTTGGGGCTGTTTTCTGTGTGTTGATTTATGCACAAATCATGTTTCATGTGTATGAATGGGAAAAAGGCTATGAAATTTCGGGTTCACAAAGTGGAACCGATATCGTGATCGTCGTGAACAAGAATCGTGTGGTTTCACTGCTCACGCGAATAGCTGGCTCGTTTAAATATTTTCGAATAATAAGAGCACAAAGATCTTAAATCGAATTACTCGTGTTTGTTAATTAGCCCATGTAAGCTAATTTTTGGTGTAATGGATTGAGAATTCACATAACATGTTTTGTGTGATTTAAATTATGTAAATATATGCATGAGGATATATTTGCATGTGTTATATAAGTTGTGTTGAAATTAAGATAACGCATTTACATGCACTAAAGGGTAACCTAAAGAATTGTGTGAGTTCATGACATTTATTTTCAAGAACGAACACACAAGGAAAGCATTTCAACAGATGAATTTCCGTGAGAATGGGGTCAGAGACGTCCAATAGATCATTTCCGATTTAGGACCATGACTAAGCTTTAAGGTTCTCCAACACACTCGCCTGAGGGTAGTCCCATATTTTTTTTACCACATCGCCGGTAGTGTAATTTCAAAAACAACAAGTTTTGTTTTGAAAGTGATATTTTTCTCATACATGGCTTAGGCAGGTGAGGGAGCATCGGCGAGGACTCTGGACATGGGTCATTATGGTGACATTCAAGTAGGATCACGATTTACTGGGAAAGTGTGTGTTTACATAGGAGCATCGTGATATGCACTTAGGCGGAGAGTAACCCATTTTGTGGTGATTCCACTACCGGGCATTAGCTCACCCCTGTCGAGGGAATTATATTATTTCGTGCATAGGAGCGCACGAGGAGATCTGCTTTTATCCTAGAGGCCGATATTGAATTTAAGTTCGGTTGTGGCTTTGGTGTTTATGATGTAATACATGTATTAGAATTCTAGAATTTTAATATATGCTGTGGATGGTATAATTTATTAACTTCAAAACTATCAGATATAGTCAAGTATATATTGATGAGTATCGTACTGGCCCAAGTGGCCATGCTTTACTCATGTTTACGCCTTCCGATGTTGATGATTGGGACAGTGGTTCTGGGTAGAGCCCCGTATAAAGGAGACTCTGCCCGATTTTCGTGAGTGGTGTCCGGTTACCCTAAGATCCACGAGCATTCCTCGAGTCGACGGTTGTCAACCCGGGACACCTTGGCCAGGGGCTCACAGCCGCTTGTTTCGGGAGTATATGTCAGGACTTCGACGGATGTCACGACATAAGTTCCCGCGCTGCTATGCTGATCTTGCTGCGACCATGTTTTTCTTATTCTTAATGTTCATGTCACGACTTCGGGCCTGCGGTCGCGATCTCGGTTGTATTTTTTCTACCGTATTCTATGTCGTGGACGTAAGAAGCATGGTGCTACCTCATCATTGCCACCATCGATCTTTAGTCACAAAGATCCTTCATGTTGCGACTAAAAATTGTTTATCTTTTCATTGTCTTATTCAGAATACGGGATTTCCAGTCGCGACTCCAATCGCTTTTCTTTCCATCGAGATTTATGTTTGCGGACCTGGGTAAAGTACGTCAGCGACATCAATTCTCGGCTTCATCCCGTCGCAACCTCACTTCTAGTCACAAATATTCCAATCGTACGACTCCATTCTTACTGGGTTTAACATGAATTCCGGTGTGTCGCGACCTAGATCGGGTGTCTATAACTTATATCTGGTCGCAACTTGAAATCGCTTGCCAGACATCAGTAAGTCCATTCCAAATTCTTACTTTCCGGTCGCGACATTATCTCTCTGTTGTGACTTCCAAATTGATGTGTTACTCAATCACTTGTCGCCACCTTAAAAACTGCTGTAAATCCGTGACTTGTTCTCCTAAGGCCGCGACCTTAATAGTGTCGCATGAAACCTTACTTAAAGCCCTCGCTTCCAAGAACTTTTCGTCGCGACAGCCTTTCATCCAAATAAGAGTGGTGACTTCTAGGTCGCGACCGAATTCTCCGTCGCGACCACCAGCTCTTGATCCGTTTCACTCCGATTACTGAATTTCATTTCGCGAAATTTCAGAAATATAAATTTGTAAATAGCACATATTTCGCATAAAAACAAGCAATTACATCAGAAGAACAACTCGAAAATTTTAATTGCACCAATGAGTTTTTGACTCATCAACTACCTTCTAAACCCAACCAAGAGAGGGACCTTCTAAACCCTATAAAGAGTCAGTTAAAAATAAAGCCCCTGGTGTAAAGAAGAAGAAAGAACTAACCCCAGTAGAGGAAGTAGATGAATACTTAAGGATGGAAGCTGCCAAGGAAAAGGTTGTAATGAATAAAAAATGAAAATTGTCCTGCTCTTCCATCTCTTCTCCCTCTCTGTACCTAATATCCATACTTGAAACATCCAATAAAATAGAAAATTTTACCACGAAAATACATTTTTGTTTGATTTTTCTTATTTGTTTCCTTTCCTTCATGTTTAATATTTAGAAATCTTTTGTCACACCCCCAACCCCGCCTAGGTGGATGAAGGGGGCGTGAAACTATACTGAGACTCTTTACTTGCTTTTTCAGACATTAGTGGGCCCAAGTCTTATAAATGAATCAAAATATCATATACAAAGATACAAAATAAAACTACCACTTAAAGGAGCTTTACAAGGTCAATACATGGCATCCGAGTCCCATTTACATATATATATACAAAACTGTACATTTACATTTACATAATCAGAGCGCAAAACCTACTGTGATGGACCCCTACAAGTGTGCCGCTCAAAGAAAATATGGAAAGATCACTGACGCTCCTCCCCTTCCTCGTACCTACATGGATTGAACCCGTGCTAAGCTAATACTTTACTGGGAACTTATGACTTATACATGTACACATGCATTTAATACTCACTTACAAAGAGACATATAACAAGAATATATATAATAGCATATACGAATTTTCATGAATTCATATAACAAACTTATGCACATACTTATACTTATAGAAGACTTATACTTGTTCAGATCTCCCGTAGGACTTATAGAGCTTATACTTGTACGGAGGTACTCGTAGGTACTACAGAGCTTATATCAGATGAGGTACCCACGGGTACATCTGCAGTGCAACGATGTACATTACTTTACTCTTATTCTTTATTTAGACTCTTATCATATAACTGTTTGACTACCTAGACTAGTAATAAGAAATGAATAGGACACAACACAAGTACGGCACCCGGGCTAGTACCTGTGATAGTACCGAGGTGCAAGAGTGCCGGGCACCGACAGAGTGTCGTCGCACTAATTAGAGAGAGTAATCAAGTACTAAATGTGCCAAGACTGGTCGAGAGTGCCACAAGACTTAATCGTGAGATACCAGTACTATACATGTCCGCCCACGTGAATAAGAGGTGTCGTGGTCATTCATTCTTGGCCTTAGGTACCCTACAATTATACGTGTTTAGAACTTACTATCTTATCATAGGGCATTGTTTGCTTAACATTATTCGCCGAGGCGATGAGGTACGGCCTAATTCTTTTTCCTTTACCTACAAACATGAATGAACCCTTTCATACACTTATGTGTGGTCCCCATTAAATTCAATGTGACAAGTCCCCGAATAACGGAATAAAGAAAAAACATGACAAAACACATGTCTCGTGAATAGTGCTACAAGGACGTAGCCTCGCCGCGGTGTAGCCTCTCGCGGCAGGCCACGCGGCAGCTTGCTATGCCTCAGCACTCGAGGCTCATTGGCCTAAGCCTCCTTCTTCCGCCGTGCCGCGTGACACGCGCCATGCCTCGCGTGACTTACTTGCCAATGGGATCCTTACGTCACGCAGGACCCCTGGGGGAATTGCCCAGATTTGCTGATTTCGTCCCTTTTTCCAGAAATCCAACCAAAAAAAAAAAAAAAGACACTCGTATACTCTCCAGAAAAACATCTCTCAAGTGTGTTGTAACCCAACCAAAACCAAACATAGATATTCACTCAGTATTTTTCCAAACCTAAAACTTCAAATACTGTAGTTAATTAGGTTAACTTCCTAACACCCAAACATGTATCCATACATCATAAACCAAGAATCCATACTCAAATGGAGGATTCCATACTCATCTTATACAAACTAGGGTTTTACCAACCCAACTTTCAATAAATCTAGGTTGTGATTAATTCCCGAATCCAAACCTTAGAAATGGAACAAACTAATATCCATACAAAAGTCCAAAAATCTATACTAATCCATAGTAATCCATACAAACCATAACAATCCATACCTTTCCTCTTCTTTTTCTTATCTTCCTTTCTCTCTTCACGAAATGCCCTCTCCAACTCCCCAAAATGAGAGACCCTAATTGGTCTTATCCCAATTTGGTCAAATTTTCCTTTTATTATAATCTGGTCCTTAAACTCCATTCTATTTGCACCACAACTTAAGCCATTTCTATAATAGCATCTCATCTTCTTATCTTATGACTTTTATACCCTATTTTGACAAATTCCACTTTTACCCTTGTATCTTGTACAAATTATGGGTTTCAAAATTTTTTCACTTAGCAAAATAATAATTGCGAAAAATTTCAAAATGCACTTATAAAAATTTCACCTAGGGTGTATTTCGGGGTGTTACATATTTGACTTGTGATAAATAGCTTAGTTGAAATAATTGAGAAACCAAATTACCTGCATCAAAATGCTAAATCACGCAATATGTTCGTTGATCGAACTGAGTAAAGAATGACATTGCGGATTGTGTTGGATTGTTCGAGCCGAATGCATGATTTAAAATGAACATTTTCACTTGTAAAGTATAATAAAAAAAATAATCTCAAACCAAATAAAAATCTAATAGATGCATCGGGGTAGGATGAAATGAACGGAAATAGAAAGTAGTAAGATTTGAACAAATGTGTTGAAATTCAAGATTACAAAGACTCTAATAAATTAATGGAACATATAAGACCTATACTTAATGTAAATAGTTTGCTAAGGTCCCTGGGATAAACTTTACACATGGTCAACAATAACTCCCCTGGAGCAAATTGTGCTAAGATTGGGAACATCTTCAGATCCATCACGCAAGCTCTCATGTCTTAGAACTTGTTTGATTATTACCAAGGCGTAAATCATAGGCAATACTACACTAACAAGAAATGATTTAGGCCATCCTTGAAGTCTGAGCCTTTAAGACTACTCCTTTTATATGCATATGCATATACACTAGTTCCTACTGAGCCTATAGCCAACTTCATCACCAACCGTAATAAACAGGCCAAATTCCTCCCTACACATAATCTTAAGTAAGAACCCTTATTTGCCCGTGATCATCGACAAAGTTCATCAGCGATAGAAGAGGGACCAAGCCAGGAATATTATTTCAAGTCGAGGAAAAGAATGATTGTGGCTGAGAAAAAAATTCCAAGAAATAAGAAAAGATGAAGAGGATTGTGAAAGAAGCTTATGAAAAGAAAAAGATCAAAAGAGAATGAGTTTCGTCTTATAAATTCTCCTCCTGAACAATTAAGTCCTTAGGTGTTCAACACCCAATACCCTAATGCCAACCGGTATGGGTTGACCCAAAGTTCTATGGGTGGTAGAAAGCTTAAAAGACAAAACATCGCCCATTCCACCAAACTCAGAGAAAATGAAAGTGAAAAAGCTTCAGAATAAGGAGGAGAAGCTATCCTTCGTGTGTGTGGGAAAGAAAGAGAAAAAGGCACCATAATGAAAATATAAAAGACGAAAAACTAATTTGGGAGGGTTGGAACTTACAATCAAGAGAAATCAAGTATGGATCAAGAAGGCAAGAGGTATTGTCAATGAAGTTCGGGGTTAAATTGAGTCAAATGTCTAATTACCTACCTCATTACCCAAGCCATACATTACAAGCCTAAAAGACCTATTTGATTATGAAGGTGATGTTATGCCTACATTAGAGGAGATTAATATGATAAACAAGCATATGGGACTGTAAAAATAAAAGAGAGTATGCCAATTGAGTATTATCCCAGAAGATTAACTGATCTACCAAAGAAAAAGAGTAAAGACCAACACACACAAATTAGGATTGAATGATTAAATTGTTACACACTATGAATTATTGGTTGGTTCAGTGAACTTAATTGAAAATCTTCCTGATTCTAGATTGAAATGAGTGTTTAGAAGTAAAGCCTACAACCTAATTTTATGCCTTCGCCTAATCAGCTTTAAACAAAAATGTCCTTAAAAATAAAAGTTGAATTGTTTCGAGAGGATAACAAAATTTCTTTTCTTTTGTTGAGGACAAGCAAAACCTTAAGTTTGGGGGAATTGATGAGTCTAAAACTCATCTATTTTAATCCATTTTTGACATGTTTTAAAGTAATTTGATTCATCAGATGCCCAATTATGGAATATCTACCAACTTTTTTTTGCTGGTAAGTGTTAATTGGAAAAAGAAAGAAAACAAGCAGAAAAGAAGCAAAAAGGTGGAAAATGCACCAGACTGTGTTGCAACATAAGTTTTGTATGTCACGACACAAAATTCAAGAGCAAGCCAAGAGAACAGGTCCCGATATAATACAAGTGGCCATTTACAAAGGCAATGGCTAAAGACTGAAAGCCTGGCTGCGACATACCTTTATGTCTCAACAAAGAGACCAAATTGGGCCAGAAATTTGGGAGTCCACAATGCAATTAATAAAGTGAGGCTCAACATTAGAAAGCCTATAAATACACGCTGTTTAGGCAATGTAAGAGCTTTTTTTCAACATTCAGATTTACGGGTATAAGATTTCAGACATTTTTTTTATTTTATTTTATTTCCATTTTAGTAGATTTAGCTCAAGATAGTTTTATTTTTTGTTAATTTTCCTTTAATTTTTTTGGATTTGGGTATTGTACTAAGTGCAAATAGTTGGTATTTCTTATAAATTCTTCTTTCATTTACTGCTTGATTTTAAATGATGTTGGAAGGTTGAGTCTATTTATCCAGCCGCTTACGATTTCAATGAATTTTCCCGATCGGGCTAGTCACCGTGATATGAGTAAACCAGTTTTGAAAAGTCGAGCTCAATAGAAATGGGTCATTGATGATAGTCATTTTGTTGCAAAAAGGTGGAAGAAAGATTTAATTAGAATTCGAATTTATTTGATTGGTATTGTTTATAAATTTACTGCTCTTAGTGCTAGTACCAAACAATGTGAAGGTAATCGTATCTCACTGATTTTCAAGAGGCCCTCTATGACACATAGATGGAGAATCCGAGAGTGTAGAGCGCCCTCGTGGGTATGGTAGACTAATACTTTGGAACTAATGAACTTTGAAGGATTACTCAGATAGATCACCAACTTACTTATAAGTTGAGATAGGTTGAATGAAGTATTTGTTTAATCACTTAGAGGTCTCTCATCTTTCTGATGAATTGATTTTGATCCTATGTTAGCTGAGATCTAATCAAGGAGATGGAAATTTACATAAGAAGTGTAAGATGAGGTATCAATCAAATCGGGAGAAGGCCTGCAATATCTTGTCTATGGGGGCAAGAATTTTAGTCCTAAGATCCGAGTCCAAGTAATCGAAAAAGAAAATACTTAAATCCAGAGCAGGGCTATATATTACAAGTAACTAATTGGAATCATGTCTCATAAATGAATATGAACTCTTTAACCAAAGGAAAAGAATGGTTAAGGAGAAATCCAAACTATGCTGAATTACGCCTTTGACAAACTCGCTTCCAATCGATGGTCGAAATATGAATCGAAATGATGCGTAAATTGATTATTATTAATTGATCCATGTCCAGCTTAATTTCACCTGAATCCTCAACCCAATTTTATTAAACTTTACTTTTGTACATTTAAGATTTCAGTCTAAGACTACATTTTAGTCTTCTTATCATCATATCAGTGGAGTTCAAATAGTAATGATTTTGAATAATTAGGGTAGTTAGTCTTTTGATTTATCATCCTTTCTCAAGGAACAATATAATACTTTAAATATTCACTTTTATTACTTGTACGACCTATGCACTTCATAAAGGATCTAGACCACAAACACAAATTTAAATGAGTCATTTTCTAAAGAAAGAAAATTCCATCTTTCATACAATACGAAATGGTCTTGACAAGTTTTTGACACTATCACCATGGATTGAAAAGTTCTTCGCGGGTAAGTATCAAGATCGCATATACCGATCAAATCGTATAGTTGGGTCTTAACTGCTTATCAAGGCTGCTGTCGGACTAGGTAATAGTCCTTGTCAGTAGCATCAAATTCAAGATATCGCTCGGGTCTTAACCAGGGGTGCCAATGAGACGAGACAACTCGCGAGCTACCTCCGAACTCCGACTCCCTGGCCAAAACTCTACTAAACCGACCGAGTGAGCCCGACTCGAGCCTCGAGCCTCGACTCGAAATGTTAACGAAGCCGAAATGAAAGCAACCTTTAACTCGACTAAAAAGCCTCGTGAGAAACTCCGAAATATTTTATATATATAAAATTTTAAAAGTTTTTTTTAAATTTGATATCTTTATTTTTGTGGGATGTCATAAATAATATATCTCTATTTTGTATTCTTAAAAATCATAAATTTTCTATTATTTATTTAGTTATAAATATATTTATTTTAAAAATAATTAATTTTCTCTTAAAAAAAGATTTAAGAGAATATGATAAATTTATCTCTATTTTGTATTCTTAAAAATCATAAATTTTTGCATGTAAACGGATATATATCACTAATGGCGTGTTAAAAGAGTTAAAATAATTTTAGGTGACTTCTTTTTTTCTTTTGTGATATGTTATTATCTAATTGGTACTTAAAATTTTTAATTTAAAAAAAAAGTCAGTTTGATCCCCTTTCTCCCCCAACCCTCTTCCTCACCCATCCTCTTCTCTCTTCACATCCAACACCAATTTTTCGGCCATATAACAGTCTGACTTCTTCTCCGATCAAGAAAACCGACCCTGTTCTTGGGATCACCCCATTCTCCACCAGAGCTATGAGGAGAAGATTCGCCTCCTGAATCCCCAAGTGTAGTAGCGATAATGACGACGACGTTTCTACTGAGAATAAAGCGGCCCAATTATCATAAATTGATCGAAAAAGCCAGGGTGTTGATACTTGATGGTACAGAGAAAAGATTTTGTTTTTTTTTTTCATTAGAATTGGGGATGGAAGTGTCATTTTCTAATGGAATTTGCAGTTTTATGATTCGAGCCTCTCACATGATCCCATCAACCAAGGTATCAAAACCATCGTGAGTAAAAAATGCAAACCATTAAACCCTTTATCCCTTACATAGCTTTTGCCGGTTTTTCCTTATTCTTATAACGTATAATTATGCAAACCCAAAACCCAACAAGGTTTACATAATTGATAATCATAAGATACCCATAATACTTAAGATTCCAGATTTGATGAAGCATATCGACAAACAGATATTTGATTTGACTTCTTTCCACCTCATGTTGAAACAACTCTTGGGCCAAAATCACCCACACGAAAGTCAACTAACAATAAAACTACAAGACGATACAACCATATGTCATAATAAGTTGGCGTTAAAAACACAAAAAAATAAAGGAAAATTGAATGAAAACTCATATCCAATGGAATAAACCATTTTATTGAGAAAGAAAATCTAGATTTAAGAGGATGAACGATTTACATCTATTATTTTGAATTACAATGTTGTAGCATCATGTTCTAATAAAAACTAAAATCTAGTATTTTCATATGTCCCGTTTAACCAATGAGTCATATCTCATCAAGCAAATAAAATAATTTTGCTATTATTTGTCATATTTGGTAACTGATAGTTGTACTTCTATAATAAAATTATATTTTAAATTAATAAAACTAATTTTAAAAAATAGTTTCAATGAAAATACTTTTAGTGTATATATATATATATATATATATATATATATATATATATATATATATATATATATATATATATATATATATATATATATATATATATATATATATATATATATATATATATATATAATTTATGAGAATATGTAAAAAATTTAAATTAGGAATTGTGTCAAACAAGAGGTTGGGGTCCTAAAATAATATTAAAACAAAAATCTAAATAATAGATGCTTCAAAATAATGGCAAAATTAATATCTCATTGCCCTGTTACTAAAATCATAATTACAACTACTATTTAAAATTTTAAAATAGTTAAAATCAAGTCATTAAGTACAATTTTCGATTTTTTTAAAATATAGGTCACAACTTATGATTTTGCTAATAATGAGAAGGAATAGTAGCTTAGATATTATTTTAAAATATATGTTATTTCGTATAAATAAAAGTTGTTTCTGGGGCTACAAATACTAATTAAATTTTTTTAAATTATAAGGAAATAAAATAAAATAGGTGATCTCTTCCTTCTATTGGGCCTACTTCAGATGGAAATTTACGCTAATGATCCCACATGTCTCCTCCGGTTTTCTTTTCGCTCTCCATTTCTGCCACGAGGCATCAAAACCCTAATGCAGCCTTACGGCCCATGATCCCGAATCAACTCAAACCCAAAGAAGCTCTAATCGCCTCCTTCCTCGGCCCCGATCCAGCGCCCTTCGAAGCCCTAATATCCCATCTCATATCCTCCTCCAATGAACGGCGCTCCCACCACGAACTCTTGTTCAATCTCTACAAGCAGTCCGATCCAAACTCGCTCAAACTCGCCAGATTCTTCGCCTCCTCGCTATGCCGCCACGGCCGCGACCTCCCCGCAAAGCAACCGACGGATGATTGCGGCTCCGTCGCGCCCGCTGGGCCGACCGCCTTCTCCAAATCGATTTTGTCGGGCGGCGGTATTCAGCCGGAGGATGAAGACTATTTCGAAGAAGCCGCGCGACACCGCTTCAAGTCATTCCTTCGACATGCCGAGAACGTGGCCTGAGTTTCGCGCTTATGTTTCAAGGCGTGGGATCCGATTCTGAGAAGCTACAGAGGCTGCTCGATGCCAAGAATATGCAGCTTCATCGGGGAAACCCTAGTTCGAGCTCGAGTCGAGCCTGAGCCTCGACTGAGTTCGAGCTCGAGTCTGACTGAGTTCGAGCCGAGTTTAGCTCGAGTTTTGGCGCTTTTCGAGTCTCGATTCGAGCTTCATTTTTCAAGCTCACGAGCTTTCGAGCTCGAGTCGAGCTCGGATTCGAGTTTTCGAGTTCGAGTCGAGCTTAGCTGAACTCGAACTCGACTCGCTTCATTAGCACCCCTAGTCTTAACAATGACGCATTCTGGTATCACCGGAATGGTAATTAGCATGCTTCAAAATTTTGAGATGTTCAAAGGGTGACTTAATTATTAATTAATTACGGAACATATGATTTAATTTAATTTGATTAAATTTAAAATGTTGAAATTTGCATGAAACACCTAATTAGATAAAACTACACATAAGGCATGAAATTTGCATGAAAAGCCTAATTAGATAAAATTTATGGGGTGAAAAACTGTGGTAATTGAGTATTACATTTTATGAAAGAGGTGATGAGCAAAGAAATTGGCAGTAGCCTAACTAACTCAAGAAAAGGCTTGAAGTCACTCTTCACCTTTGCTTTCCCCCATTCGTTTTCAGTAATCTTCTTTGGCGTGTTGCACTCAACTACTCCCACCCCAAAAAAGGAAAATTAGGAGTCTCACCAGGTTTTTTTGTGGTTCATTTTTCGAAATGTAGTTCCCATTGAAGGACATTTAGCTTGAAATTAAAATAGTATAAACAATTGGATGGTTAGCAAACATGGCCTCCCATCAATATGGAAATGATGCTTTAAAGCAACTGCAACTAGTAACTTGAACAAGCTATGATCTGTCTTACGCATAATATTAATGTTTGGTCTTTGTACTTGATATAAAATGTCTGTCATGCCATGGACTCCTGAGTTCAAGGAATTATATATCAAATTTATTTTAACCAAAAAAACTGGTATCCAGCATGATCCATGACTTTAGTAACAAGAAGCATGCTTGTCTCCTCAGCAAGTGAAAACGAGATCACTATAGGAAATTGCACATGTCTAGGATCCAGAGGTTGAGGCCAAGGATGCTAAGCTTCCAACTAGAGGTGCATTGATGTATGTTGCTGGCTCTGATTGGGCATAGTTATCTCGGTCATCATAGAACTCGTCTTCATGGTTGGGGCCTCCAACAACTGCTCCAATTAAGATGTTAGGATTTTGTTCAGAAGTATAGTAGTAGGACTGGAAAGCATCACCGCAACCAAAGGGCTCGGATTTCTGTTGAAGACTGGGCAAGGAAGAGCCTCTATGGTGAATCCTCTGAGGATATTTCTCCCCATACCCAACCATGTACGACATTCCTTTTGGGTTGTCACCAAGTATGTAATTTATCTGTAGGTATGCACAAGGAGGAGTAAGATACACAATTGGAAACACGAGTCTCTACCATCTGAAATGACAAAAAACTAGCTCATTCTCCATGCCAACAATATAACATTGTTAATTTGAAAGATAAGGGAAATGAGAGCCTGTAACATCTGAAAGAAAGAAAAACTTATTCACAAACAAATAACCCTTCGCTGAAGTGAAACCACACATGAACCTCCTCTAATAATAGAATGTAGTTTGCTCAAGCTATTCAAAACCACGACGAAAACTTTCATTTGTCATGCCAAGCTTCAAAGAGCTCTTCTTAAATTGCTAACTAATTTATATATGATTGATAACTTTTCCTTCCAAGATTTGTATATGATCGAGGACCCGTGCAATTGGACACGATAGACACATATGCACGTGTGAATGCATATTTTTTCTATGTTTAAGGATCAAGTAGCAGCACGGTCAGAGAAATATTTTCAATTGTATTATATATATATATGCACAAGCTCATTGTTTATATATCATATTTTCATACAATTTTCTTTTCTGTTCTCATTCGTCTGCAAGTAGCTAGCTAGTATAAACAAAAACATACCTGCCTCTTTGCATGTCGCCTTAACAGGATGGTGTAATTACTTTACTACCACAGCTAAAGGTTTGTTTAGATGTCTTCAGGTATTTCATGACAGTGAAAAGAAAAGTGGAGGCTGTCACATACTGTAAATTGCGGCATTCATCTTGGAACATAAGTCCGCCTGCTTTGTATTGCACAGTTGTAGATTGAAAGTTGGGTAACACACTGCATATATACCTCTTTGCTTCCTCATTGAATCTTGCAGTAGATTTATCACCCCATCTGCTCCTATACACTTTGCTATAAATATATACAGTTTAATTACTATACCTGTTCAGTTACTGTAAGTTGAGAAATTGAATGGAAAAGTGTGGAGTTAATTTCCGAATTAGTGAAAAAGAAAGAAAGAATGAAGATAGATAGATATATATAACCTGTGATAATAGTATCCTAGTTCCTGGAAGCTTGTTATCCCAACTGAATGTGTCACAATCGTCTTCAACAGCTGTGGATATAGCGTATTGGAGGTAGGAGGAATTTTTGGTGGCGCGGTAAAGTCATGCAGCAGCCCATTGTAGTTCATCCTAGAAAAGAAAGGGGTCAAGTGTAAGTGTCATGGAGGAGAATGAATGGGGGGAGAATGAATGAGAGAATGAGAGAATATAGTTACAAGGTAGCCAGAGTAAGAGCAGTAGAAAGGACAGACAGCGGAGTGAAGAAGGGGAGAATCGCTGTATTTGGCCCTATAACTGTTGGCAAAATGAAAAGCCTTCTCAGCGGCGTGTACTCATTTGTTTTATATATTAATTAAAACAAAAAAACAAAAACAAAGAAGATTATGGAAGGAGGCAAGAGCAACTGACGACTCGACTAGAAACATGGATCTTAGCCCACGTTTACTCATTTCTCTTATGACTTTGACCACCTTGTTTCAATTGTTTCACTCCGAACATCTCAATTCTCTTCCCATGTCCTGACCTCCATCCTTTTTTTTTTTTCTGATTGAGTAACTAAATAAAAATACCACATATACCTTTCAACAACCCCAACAAACAAATAAATAAATAAATAAGCAAAATATATATCCAATTCAAGAATTCCTCGAAAGCTTCTTCTCCATTTGCTATCATCTTATTTGAAGGCAAAGCTCATACGAACCCACACTCATGCTCAATTATGTTTTTCATGATTATTAATTTCATGCAATTGAAATTATTATTTTGTATATATTTTATTATATTATCATAAATGATTTAAAATTAATAACCCAAATTTTAATGATTTTGGATACTGTTCAATTTATCCGAGCATATATCATTTTCAATTGATGCACTTACCCAATTCTTGAAAAAGGCTCTTAAGGATTTAATTTGGATGTTTTATTTGAGCCTATATTGTTGAAAAAATAATTGTGGATATTATTCATATTTTTATTGTTTATGAATATCATTCAAAATTATTTAAATGTCTTGTGATTTGTATGATTTTAATCAATTAGAGGTTAGCCACAACATCTTTGATTATGAAAAATCATACATTAATTTGTTTTTGGATCACATATATATTAAGGACATTTATTGCTTTAAATTATACCTTATATGATAAATTTTATCCCACATGATTTTTTGTTATATTTAGTATGATTGATGAAGGTATAATAGCATATTATATTTCTTAATTTACCCACAGATATTGAGAAATTGAACATAATTTGATAGTTTTGCCATTAAATAGCCCACTTTGAATGGAGACTTTGCCCACAAGCAAGTCTTATGTCACTGGATTATTATACATAATTTACATCGGTAAATTATGATCCATTAGTCTAGCCTCAAATTTAAGCACTTATAAGCATGTATATTTATTCTGTGCAGCTATGCAACCTTCAAACACTCTGATGTTAAGTGTAATATTCAATTGAGTGGTAGCAATTATAAACATGGAAGGAGTGAATCCTTCTTTATTTGGGATGGATGGACAGTGACTATGCCATAAGGAAAGATGAACTTAAAGTTATTGAAACCAGCTCTAAATAAGAAAAGGTACTCCACAAACAGTGAGAGCGTTCAAATCGCCTCAGCGTTATGTTCATAAAGACGAGTATCTCTACTGGTATTCATGGTTTAACGTTTAGGCATTGCTTAAGGTTATTAACGAGCAATTCACCACTACAGATAAAGCACTTGCCAACACCTTAATCATGAAGTTTTCATCACTAAGGCTCACTAATGTGAAAGGTGTGCATGATATCATGGAGACAGAGACATAACAAATTTTTTAACTGAAGACACTTGAGGTTGATATGTTTGAAACCTTCCTCGTAAACTACATTTTGAACACCAAACCACAGCAATATGGACCCTTCAAAATCTCATACAACACACATAAGGATAAATTGTAGATTAATGAACTATTGACTGCGCGTGTTCGCAGGAAGGCTGCTTATGGAACAAGGGGAAATTGTGATGCTAGTCACTGAGGCGAAATACTAGAATCGAGGAAGGAATCAAATAAAGGTCAAGTTAATAAGAAGGGGAAAATCAAGGTACCACTCCAAGGTGGAATCAAGAAAGATTCCAAGTGTTTCTTCTATAAAAAGAAGATACACGTGAAGAAGGATTGCGCTTAAATTTAAGAAACATTTGGAAAATAAAGTTAATTCAATCTCGTGGTGTTTGTTATGGAATCTAATATGGTCGGTTCGGGTCTACAATCCATATTTCTCCAATAATTTTGTAGGTATACGGGACTCGGTAGCCAAAATGAAGTAGCAAAATGTCTTATCTAGAAACAAGGTCAGTCACATGTGGAACTATCGACACGAGTTTACCTTCGGATAATGGCCATGTTGATTTCGAGAGACCTTTTATATACCAATTTTCTCTAGAAATTTGATTTAAGTTTCACATCAGACTCTTAGGGTATTCCCTTTAAGTTTTCAGATCGTACCTTAGTTTGTTTTATAAATCGAACTTAATCGGTTTCAATGACATTTTCTATTAATCTGCAATACAATGCGGTTTCAAGTATACCATATTGGCAATAATCAATGTATTATGAATGAAGATTCCTTTATTTTGTGGCATCAAAGACTTGGACATATCTCCATGGATAGAATTAAGAGGTTAGTAAATGACAGAGTATTGAATACTTTGGATTTTACTGATTTTGACACTTGTATAGTCCGCATAAAGGGAAAGCAAACTAACAAATTCAAGAAAGGTGCTGGTGAGGAGTACTAACGGTTAGAAATCTTACATTCAAATATGTTGTCCTAACATGGAGGCTCATGGTCCAAAATACTCAACTTATGATGATTGTTATCGTATATATGTATCTTTTATGTCATATTTCAAAGATGAAGCCTTAAACGCCTTTAAGGTTTTTAAGGTGAAAGTAGAGAAACAATGCAAGAAGCAAATAAAGATCGTCGAATAGATAGAGAGGTGGAGAATATTATGAAAGATAACCGACGATGGACAAGCACTGTCCATTTTGTTAAGTTCCTTCCGCAATTACGAGATTGTCACCAATACACTATGCTTCGTTCTCCGCACTACAATGGTGTAGCAAAGGAGGAACGTGGACCTAATTATACATGGTGCATAAGATGTTATGTTTTGCCACCTAAATTGCGGATTGGAAGCTCTTAAACGATTATGAATATATAAACTCTAAGTTCCAACTATGTTGTCACAAAGACACCATTCAGGCGTATTTAAAAGTCAGGAACCGAGCTTGAGACATATGTGTTTTGGGATGCCCATCTTAAGTAAGAGTTTATAATCCACAAGAAAAAGGAAACTGACTCAAGGACTATTACTGGTATTTCATTGGATATGTCAAGAAGTCTAAGGGTTGTGTTCACTTACAGGTCATATTCTTAGGTTCAGGAATCAAGGAATGCTAAGTTCCTATAAATGACTTAGTTACACAGGAGTGATCTCTTCGGGAAGAGAACAACCTTCCACATAAAGTGAACGATTGGTTATCATTCAAAACATCCATCAGGTTCAAATGGGTGTTGCACGATCAATCAATGAGGATCCATAAACAACCAATCAAGTAGTTTATGAAGTACCAGGCATGGTTGAACAACTAGCTAGACAACATGACCCACATGCAAATGTTGAGCCAACATTAAGAAGATCTACAAGGGTAAGAAGATCGCGAATTCCGTGATGACTATATCAGGTATCCAAAGAATGTAACAATGATCTCGAGTCGAAAATGACCCGGCTAACGCTTCCACAGCCATGAACTACAAAGAAACTGGATATATTCACGCATTGAAGGATGATGAATACTATGGCATCTATGAGATGATTTATGGTTCAATGCAAAGCACTATCGAAAGTGTAAAATGGTCTATAAAACAAAGAAAGACTCATCAAGTAAATGAGAGATATATAAAGCAAAGACTCTTGTAAGACAAGGGATTCACTCAAAAGGAAGGGATCGATTACAAGGAGACTTTTTCTCTGTATTTAAGCAAGATTCCTTTGTATTAATTCCGCATTAGTCGCACATTTTGACTTCAGTTGCAACAGATGAATGTGATAATAAAATTGCAACTAGATAAAGAGGTATACATGAAATAACTTAAAGGATTCTCCTAGTCAAGGTGAGCATTTGGCGTAAGCTTAAGAAACCATCTATGGATTAGAAACAAGCTTCCCATCCTTCTGATTTGAAGAGAATGTCATGGACCGGCATATACCTCGTATTAGTGGGAGCAAAATTTGTTTCTTAATCCTATATGTGCATGTGATATTTTACTTGTAACCAATGATAGAGGTTTGATGCATGAGGTGGAAAGTCAATTTCTTCTAAACATTTTGACATGAAAGATATGAGTGATGCATCTTATGTCATTGGCATAAAAGATCTTTAGAGACAGACATAAAGGTATTTTGGGTAGAAACATATAGCAAAAGAATTCTGAAAAGATTTAGGATGAAAGATTGTTCACCAAGCGTTGCTCCCATTGTGGAAGGGGATAGGTTTAGTTTGAACCAATGTCCCAAGAATGACTTTGAAAGGGAGCAAATGAAAAACATCCCATATTCTTCAATCACAGGTATAATGTATATATTCAAGCTCATACTGCATCACAT
The DNA here is from genome assembly GCA_016808115.1 of Tetrastigma voinierianum. NCBI lineage: Eukaryota > Viridiplantae > Streptophyta > Magnoliopsida > Vitales > Vitaceae > Tetrastigma > Tetrastigma voinierianum. The sequence goes on from JAEQBH010003953.1 coordinate 667,883, forward strand.
AAAGCATCATATTAGAATGTTGGGAAGGTATCAGAGTAACCTAGGTATGGACCACTGGAGAGTTGCAAAGAAAGTCTTAAGATACCTTCAAGTAATGAAAGGATACATGCTTATGTACTGGCGAACAGACAATCTATAGATGATTGGTTATTCTGATTCACACTTTACTGTCTATGTTGATTCACATAAATCAACATCAGGGTACGTTGTCATGTTTTTTGTTGGAGCTTTATCATAGAGAAGTGCGAAACAAACTTTGATAGCTACTCTACCATAAAGTTGAGTTTGTCTCTTGTTTTGAGGCTACATCACATGGTGTGTGGATGAAGAGTTTCATTTTTCGGGCTTAGAATCGCTGATTCTCTATATCTAGCATTGAAAATATTTGACAATTTAAATTAGTCTTCCCGCTAAAACAATTGTATTTTAAGTCGAAACAAACACATTGACATTAAGTATTTATCCATAAGAGAAGGTGTCAAGGATAAGACAATGATCATTGAACACATTAACACTAAATCAATGATTGATGATCCTTGGCTAAATACATATACTTGGATTATACATGTATGTTATCTCCATCTTTTGTGTCAGATGATATGGCCATGGTACTTACTTGAGTAAGGTACCGACCGACCTAGGGATGATTTTTGGCAAGTGATGCAGACTGAAATCAAGAGATCATTATCTAAGCTATCAAACTTAAATATAAACAACCTGTGTTTCTATTCTAAAAGGATACTGGAGCAAACAAAGCTTTTTCTTATTCCACCAGAATATCTTAAAGGTAACTACGTAAATGGAAGCGTAAAGTTTGGTCATATTTGGATAATGATCCAATTTTATCAAGACTTCAAGACCTCAAATCAAGGGCTATATATTCATGGATTGGAAGTTGTTCCACATAAATTTCATGAGTGTGAGCTTGTTAAGAACAATCAAAGTTCGACGACAAGAGTGTGGTTAAATTAAGAATATACTTTAAAACATAAATGTAAATGTTGGTCTAGTAAAAGTATCATATAGATCCTTAAATTAAATACTGTGACTACGATTAGAAATATAGTTCTAAAATAGAGTTAGAAATCAATGGCTACTTATTATTTACTATCACTCTATTTGACATAAATCTTAAATCATTATATCATAACATAATTTACATAATTGATTTTGAGTTAAGCAACTTCCATTTTTTCCTTACTTCTTTGGATCGAAAAATAGAAAACTTGGAAAAAAACAAAGGAGGTTCATGGGCAAGAGTAAAATCCCGAATAAGGGTTCTTTTTTTTTTTTTTGCTGAGGGAGAGGGACTACACTATTATGGCTTCAACCATAATCGAATACTTTATCATAGTAAATGCATTTCTTTACTAGTGGGAGGACAATGGAATCGAACCCTTATATTCTCTTAGCAAAGAGAAATTCTACCATTCGACCATATCTCGTGATTTTTCGTTTCTAATTACTTAAATATGCTCACACCTATATATCATATAATATATATTTGTATCATATTTGTACAGAGCCGGCAGATACTCTTTTCAGGATGATTCCCATATCATTTATATGTTTCTTTTAATTCAATTTAAAATTAGAATCAACTTATATATTTATATATAGTATATTTAATAGTAATAGATTATTAATGCAAAGCACTAAAAACTTATTAAATTCAAAATAAAAATAAAAATATTTATAGTGCAAATACTCGGTTAAGGTATTGGCCTTTAAGTTTAATTATGCCGTTAAAATATTTTCCTTTCTATGGAGAACATGAAGGGAAGTTTGATAAATATTTTACTTTTATGTTAAAATAATTTTATTGAACCTCTTTTTAATAAACTAATTTATATAAAAAAGAACAAAGAGAATAATAATGAGTAATAATAAATGATGTGTATCGATTTATAGATATTTAATTTGTTTTAACTAAAATAAAAAACTAGAAATAATATATAAACTAATTTTCTATTTTAAATATATTATTTGTATTTAAATAAGCATAATTATCCTGAAAATATTTTTACTTTTGCAAACAAGACATGAAGGGACACTTTGATAAATATGGATAAGGAACCGCACTAGATTTAGATTATTTTAATAGATAAAAAAAATTTCAAATGTCCTTATGGTAATTCTTTTCATTTACTAAAAGAATTCGTTAAGTATTATTTTATTTTCAAGAAAGTGATTTAACTTAATTTGTTATTTTGAAAAATATTTACAAATTATTTCGACAAAGATTTTATAAATTTATTTGCAAAAAAATCGATATAATTTTATTTGTAAAGGAATTGATTTGATTTTCATTATACATTTTGTCTTTTAATTGCATTCATTTCTATCTTCTTAAATTATAATGATAGGATCTCCTGTGAACCCTGTCCACCATTACCACCTTAGTAGGTTTGAAGGGCGATTTTAGGTTGTTTATTTACAGTTTTGGGGTGGATTTGGACTGTTTACTACAGTTTTTGGAAACTATATTTAAGAAAAAAACAAGTACAACATGAAAACACATAAAACACATTTGATTCCTATATTTTTTTTTTTATTCTGAAAAACACAAAGAATACAGGAAATACTACATTATGAGAAGACCAAAAGAGTGTTATTTGTGTATTCAAAAACTGTTTTAGGAACAATTTAAAAAAATAAAAACTAAACATACCCTTTACTTTAATTTTTTAATTGAATAAGGAGTTTTAGGATTTCATTAAAAAATATCACTCAATTTCCATTAGGGGGAAAAGCGATTCTGTAAGGAAAGGAAAGAGTGTCTAATAGTTTAACTATAGAAAGAATATGTGAACCGGACTTGCTATTAGTTATAAAATAAAAAATAAATGTTAAACAAAATTTGAAAATATTAATGTTTTATTCAAAAGTAACTGTATTCAAAGTCAAACTATTAGATATGGGATAAAGTAAAATAGTTTTCAATTTGAAATAATTAAAAACTGGTTTTAAGAAAAAAATCCCTCTAATTTTTTTGAAATGAATAATAATGAATGATAAGACACATGTGACGCCCTAAAACCCGGCATTCGTCGACTACCCACAACCTCACGGAATACTAGCAAGCCGGGAGGCCGGGTTACCCGACGCCACTTTAGAAAACGGCAGTCCCTTTGTACTCCGGGAGCCTACCCAATTACAATTCTTGTAAATAACCTGCATTTACCTGTCCCAAACAATCCAATATATGCAATATCAACACGCCACTGTACCATAAACTAATACTCATCAAAACACATTTCACAACTATTCTCCAATTTTCTCCCAATAATTACATAGTTGATTACACTTTTATACAAAACATATATTAACATCTACTCTGTAATACATGTTATATCCAAAACCATCAAAATCATGAACTCGCTTTCCAAAATGAGATGTCTTCAGCGCCTCAGACTAAATAAAGGGGGTCCCACGATTTCCCGAGCTAAAGCTCAAGAGGAGAATCGCCTAAGTGGCTACTCACCACCAAGTGCAAGGTAATGCTCCAAAGAACACACACTCAAGTAAATACATGATCCTACTTGGAATGTCTACATGTCATCCCCATGTCACGAGTCCTCACCGACTCACCCACACTGCTTAAGCCATGTATGAGAAAATAATCATTTTCAAAACAAAACCCATTGTTCTGAAATACACTACCGAAAGGTTCTAAGAAAATAATGGACTACCCCTCCGAGGTGAATTGGTTGGTGAGCTTCGAAATGCCATGGTCCTCATCCGAAATGACTGGTCGCCCATCTCCCAACTCCACCCTCCTAATATCATCCCCGTGAAATTCCTCGCAAACATGCCCATGGCAAAATCCATGTCATGCACTCACACCTAATTCTAGTTGTCGCTGCATATGAAAATGCATTATGCCATTTTCAAAATCATTTACACAATATGTCAATATGTGCATATTTTCAATCAACTAAGCAATTACACATGTAATTCAACACATCAACTCATCACCCAATTTACTTCGATAAATCATAAATCATTCCCATACTCACAATTATATTCCATATAATCAGCCTCACACTAATACTCATTAAGCATTAACCTATTGATTTCTACAACACACCAACTCCAAGTCATCTATTTCATACAATTTCATACTCAAAACACATGGACCTTTATGGCCATTTCATTACAAACCCGGACTGCTTTTTAATAGTCCCGGTAAAACCCGTTAGAGGCCGTCTACCTGGCACACATGTCCAACCTCGTCTCCACCTGGAACCGAATTTCTTACCCGCTTCCTATCTTATAACCACCAAAGCATAATTTATTGAACAAATTATGGCTACAAAGCTCCCAAACAATTCCATTGACCTAACGTCGACCGTCCAAAAGTCTAAAATATTTCATAATTCGTCCCATAAGCTAGGGGACCGATCAACAACCCATTCCCAGATTATTCACTTCAAGCATGGTTTAAAGCAATTTGGTGAAATAAACACCCAAACAGCCCACTGATTTTCTCGGCAAATATCACATCAAGGAACTCAAAATTCCAAATACCCAGCCCCAAGTTTTCGGGACTGACCAAACGGCCCTCACGGCCCTTTCAAACCAACCGTACATTGAAAAACCCTTAAAAATGGGAATAAAACGTAAGTAGGGAGAAAATCCCACTCTTGAGTTGTCAAAACTCTAGCCCGTGGTCCACGCTGCGAGCTCGCCCGCGTGTAACGTTTCCTTCGCTTGGTCGAAACTAAACTATCTCGATTTCAGATAACCTGCAGAGAATGAGACTTCACTCTAAAATTGTGCCATTGAAGCCCACTGCATCACCAAAGAATGCCTTCACGTTTTTGCCTTGGTGTTTAAGTGGGAGAAGAAGACTGACACATATTTTGGCTTTTAATACCTAAATCAAATTTAAAACGAGCATGACATTCCTCTTTGGCCAGATTTTGATATTCAAGACTATCTCATTGGCCCATTTTCATCATTTCTTACCATACCACTTACAGATACGAAAGAGCACGCTATTTGTGCCTTTCGTCGCATCGAAATCATTTAATAAGACCGACACGCGAGCGCTCGAAACGCGACTGAATCGTCTGAAATTGCGAATTTACGTGCTAACTAGATTTCGCAAGATGACCTAACTGCTTTTGTCATCCGAGATCTAGAGAATTAATTATGGATTTTTAACCGTAATTACAATTTTGTAATCAAAATTACGATTTTACCCTTATTCCAGAAATTGGAATTTCTCGGGTCTTACATGACATATAGATATTTATTTTTATTTTAACTACAAATAAAAGCGAGAAAGAATGTACCAACTAGATTTTCTATTTTTTTAAAAGAAAAATTATTATTTGTTCTTTCAAAACAAATATTATTTTATTTAATTAAGTGTAATTATCCTGCAAAAATCTTTCTCTACATACAAGATAACATATGTAAGGATATTTTGATAAACATATAAATAAATATGGGTAGTTAAACCATACACCATTGTGGTGTTTGGAAGAAAGGAAGCAAGAAAACAGTTTGAGAGAGGCTTGTCGGGGATTAAAAGAAAGCGTGATGCAGCCTGGTCTGACCTGGGAAACCGATATATCGGAACGTATTCTGAGAAGATTGGGTTCGTCGACATACTCTGCTCAAAAGGGCATGTAGTTGGTGGTTTCGTTGCAGAAAGCTACGTCTTCTTCATGTTACCGTCCCTGTTTCCAAACACTGTGGTTTCTTGCTTCCTCCTCCTGATCACCAGGAAGAGAAGGCAGATAAAGGAGGGGAACGTAGTAGAAGTCTCTGTTTCTTCAATCTGATGAGAAGAAGGTAGCAGACATGTCTGCCTGTGGGAGGTTTATGAAGGTCGTTGTGTTGGGTCCTCTCATGGATGGTTGGTTCTTCTAGACAGAACAGCAAATCTGATCGTCTTCAACCCTTTTTTGTATGCCTGAATTCAACTTTTGTTTTTGAAAGAAGGTGCTTGAAGTTGTTAGATGATGTTGATGCTTTTGCCGGCGGTAAGAAATATAAAGATTGCAGGGCCTTTGTCTCGAAAGCTGTTTTGATGTCTGATCATATTGGTAAGAAGAAGAACAAGGACAAGGATGGAGTTGTCCTGATATACGGAGTTGAAGGAGAAGGCAGATACGGAACCAAGATGAACAAGCTGGCTTTCTGTATGTTCAAAGATAAAGATAAATATGGCAGATTCATTGACCTTGATGGTGCTTACGAGAGATACGATGATGTCATATGCTACGACGATGTAGCTTATGCAATATTGAGTTATGGGTCTGTTGAAGTTTGGGATTTTAGTGGGTCTTCTCCTACTAAGGTTATGGATATGAGGTCTTCCCTTCCTCACTTGAAAGCTATTGAGTTTGCAATAAGTTCCAGACAAGTTTGAAGCTACGCATTTTTACTTGGTGGAATCATGCGGGGAGCTTCTGTCTGTAGTGAGGGTAGTAGGAGATTTTGTGTATGTGGATGCGGATGGGAAATCGGTTCGTGATCGTGATGGGGACAACAACAAACCCAAGATTCGCATCTACCAGACTTCGATGTTCTACGTTTTCAGGCTTGACCTCCATCAGAAAGAATGGGTTGAGATGGATAGCTTAGGGGATCAAGTAGTGTTTTTGGGTGGAAACCAGTCAATATCCTTAAGGGCGAAGATTGTCCAGGATGCCTAAACAATTCAATTTACTTCACAGACTCTTCTTGGGAACAAGCCATAAAACCACCATCTGGGGGTCACGATATGGGAATTACAACTTGAGAGACAGAAGCGTGGAAGCCATTTTGCATTAATTTTGGTGCTACAAGATGAAGCCCACACCCATTTGGGTTCTTCCTAATCCGTGGTAGTTGAATGCTTGTATTATCATTTTTTTTAAAACCCTAGAATTCCCATTTCCAATTCATTTTGGTACTTGAATCATGGGAGGAAATAATCTATTTTTCATTTTTCATTTTGAGCTTTTTTATTTTTTAGTTTTGCAGTTGAAAATATTATAATTAGCATCCAAATTAATTCAATGTTGAGTTTCCATGCATGCATGTGGATTTCCAAGTGAAGAACTGGGCTTTAATTACTATGAAGGAATGGAAAAAAATAATAATGAAAGGAGCCGATGGATTTGATTTACTTTGCAATCAATAGGATGAGAGCTAATTTGATATCCATTTAATAATAACTTTTAAAATTATTATACAAGACAATTGGCCATTATTTAACACCAAAATGGTATCACAGAGCAATTATTACACATTTTCTGAACTCCTAGTTGAAAACAATTAACACATCAATTTATGATCCAAAAAGTAAAAATCTATATATTATCAAGCTTGAAATTCCTCTTTCGCAAGATTAGTGTCATAAGTTACCTCGAGAAAGAGAGTGTATGCAAACGGTATCCCATGCTTCTACAATGTGTAGTCTCAACACCAAGCACTAGGCTAGATATTTGCTTTGCAGTGGCTATGAAGAATAGATATTAGTACAATCCAAGCTCAAAAAACTGGGCAGTTGTCATACATCTACTTAATTATCTTAGAGAAAATAAATTAAATACTTGTATTCTAAAGTGACTAGCTAGTTGATAAGAATTCATACTTACTATCCAAGCATAAAAGAAGGGTACATTATATTCACACTACGTGTGTCATAAGGATTTTTCTAGGTCTACACTCTTAGTTTTGTTTTTATTTCTCATGGTGCAACTATAAGTTTGAGAAAATTGATGCAATCATGCATTACTAACTCTAGTAAGAAAGTTGAGTATATTACAAATTTTGAAGTCACAAAAGATGCCTTTGCTCAAGGAAGTTCCTCATGGAACTTGGGGTTGTTCCCTTGGTTGTACAATCCTTGATATTGTTTTGTAATAATGGTGGGATTGTGACTTAGTCTAAAGATCAAAGAAACAACCAAAGAAGTAATACATCGAGAGGAATAAATCATGAGCTGGCTCATATAGGTGATGCAATGGTTGAGAAGATTCTATTTACAAATAACTTAACCCTTTAGTACTGAGACTTTGACAGGAAGAATCTTTAATGGCCACAGAGATTGCATAGTTCTCAGATAAGTGTTAGTATACTGAAGTTTGAAATGATGTAATAAATTCTGATTTATTATTTGTTTAATAAAAATGTGGTTCACTATTATTTATCCTTTTCCATTTATTATATCTTATAAGCACTTTGCTCACATCTTCTTTCATTGTATGTGACTCAAGTACCTTAAGAGTAGCACAAATGATCCATGTCATGGGTTTTGTAATGGATGCTTGTTCGTTGTAGATTCATGGGTCTATATAACCTATTAGCGATTGTAGCACATAACCTCCTAATTAGAGGGATGACTAGTCTTGGCATCCAAGATAAGGTTCTCATGGAGTATACTAGTGTGTAGGCATGGTTACTTGTAGATAGAAACTATAGTGGATCAAGACTCAAGGCTATCAAATAGTCATGACTTCATGAATCATTATTGCATCATCTCTTAACCTTTAAAGACAATTATAAGTCTATGCTAAAGTTAGGGGTGACTTTGACCTATGGATGAGATAGTAAGATTCATCATATATTCCTTATGAATTGGGTCATTAGTGATGTAAATATTGGTAACAAAGGTATTCATTAAATGTACCCATGATTTTTATTTAGATTGAGATATTATGTTCCCGACAATTCGAGAAGATGTGTCTACAAAAACTATGACCATAGTAATTCCTTAAGCGCTTGACATTATGTCTTTAATAACTAAGATATGTTGTTTGACCAATAATAGGAAGATTCGTGATTAAAAGATACTAGAGGTGGTCTTGAAAGGTCGAAGTTTTTTAGCTTGTTAGACTATGGATGCCAATTCATGGGAAACTTAAACACAATGGATAGTCAGTCAAGGATCCTAGCACATGGTATCTCATGATAAAGATAATTTCAAAGATTCACTAGAAGCCAAGGATCATGTTAACTCCAGCGATGCAGTTTGCCAACATGAAATTTGCCAAGGATCATGATTCTCTACATGGGAAATGAAATCCAAAATGGAAAACATTCACTAAGTGTTCTTATTCGGTATGCTTCATCCCTCATTTTTATATATTATTTCCATGCCTTTGTATAATCACTCGCTCAGGTTATAAAGGATGTCTGGGTGTAGTAAACTTCTGTCATCACCCTTGAAAATTCGTTTCGTTTCATTCTTCAGGGTATCAGAGTAGGTGAAATTCATGGCGAATCCATAAACTACTCTTAGCATCCAAGCATTCCATCAATGCCTGCCCTTCTCCATCAAACTAAATGCGCAAACTACCTTTATGGCGCCAAGTTCTTCCCTATTCAAGTCGAAGTTAATCATCATCTCCAAGATAAAAGGGATATAATATAGGAGATAAATGTGTGGATAACGTAGAGATGAGGCCACGATCGGGTTGATAATGCATGGTCTCACAATGATGGTCTACTTACCCCATGGCTTCTAGACTCATGATGCTTTTATCGATGGAATGTGCGATCACCTGGTGTCCATGACAACCCGCTGGGAATGGGACAGGGATGCTCTGGATATGAAAATTGCGTAGTCTCCTTGTACGTGAGCCCACCCAAGGTACATAACCCGGTTCCAACCATACACAACTAATTGGCTACAAAACCCAAATATGAGGAAAATACGGTACCGGGCCCCAAGATCAATACTCACAATAAGTAAATATCCCAACCAAATATATATCATGGTTCGCAGCTTTATATTATACAACACAACATATATTAAATTAAAAAAATTTACTACATGTCATACAACAATAGTAAAGCCATTGGGTCGGCTTTCTTCTCAAACGACTCCTAATGAGTGCCGCCTTCCCGCCTCCCTATACCCGGGAAGGAGACCGACTGTGGTAGGAGTAAAGCCTGGGCAGAGTAATTTCCTACTTGGGTTACCCACACCTAAGTGCACATGAAACAAACACATTCAAGTAATTACATGAACCTACTCGAATGTCTATATGATCGATCCCGTATCCCGAGTCCTCACCGACTCTCACATATGCCTAAGCCGAACGAGAAATCATTTCCAAACAAAGCTTTTTGTTCTTGAAAACTTACTACCGAAGTCAGTAAAATACAGAACCCCTCCCAAATAATTCACGTTCCGACGTGTAATTGTTGCACCATCTCCTAACACACAATTTCTCCCTTAAAATCTTTCATCAAAATTCCTTTCTCAATAAACAATTTCGCTTGTTTCATTTCATGTCACACTCACTCGAATATACTAGGTGCCCCAAAGGCATATGGAATGTATGGGATAATTCCAACACATTCATGCTAATATATTCACATGCGCGATTATATATTAACACATAATTAATCCAAACAAATCGCGTGTTATTAAATTCACATCAATAACACCAAAATTAGCTCACATGAGCTAATTAGCAAACACAAGCAATTCATTTTGAATCACTCAACATCATAAAAATTCACACAAAATATTCATGTTACTATTCACATGAACAAGAAAACCATCGGGTTATTCACCACCACACAAAAATAGAATTTTCTCCACTCGCTCAAAGCTTTGAGACCGAGCTTACAAATCTAAACAAGCTCAGAACGCTCCTAACCATTTACATGCGACTCTTAAACAAGGATTAACACAAAGTAGGAAAAGATCCCTACCTCTCGAGTTGGCCGAACTCCACCAAATTTGTGCCCACGCATAGCCCTCGCCGCGTAGAACAACTTTCTTGACCACGAGAACCGACTATCCGATTTGCCGAAATCTGGCAGGCGTGCTCTTCTCTAAAATCACAAATTCTGCACCTCACTGTCTCTCCTCTAGCCTTTTGCTCGTTTCTTGGTTTTTTTGAAGGAAGAAGACGACACTATTTCAGTTTTGTCCCATTATCATGTGTCCCTTCTCTTGGATTTTTGACACTTGGCACTACCTCGGCCGTCCATTTCCATCATCTTTCTACTCAGCGCAACATGCGCCACACGTAGAAGACGTTATAGCGCCGACTTTGTCACATCACAAATGTGCTTTACCTACACCCGATACCCTAAGTGCTCAAGAAAAATGCAAATTCGACCGTATCACCATGAAACTCGACGGTAGCTAGATTTCACAAGACGATTCCAACGGTGAAGTCCGTTTCTCCATTGAAGATCTAGAAAAATTTCGGATTTTTACCGAAATGACCGTTTTACCATTTTTCAGAAAATTGGAATTTTCTCGGGTCTTACAGAATGGAGACTACGTATGATGTCCGAACTCCTGTAGTAGCTTCTAATCCACGACCACAAGAAAGGTCTGCCACCAATAGACTCTCGGGTCAAGAGTGCAAGATCTATTAATGAATATCTAATTCAGCAAGGCCTTTGCGGATGCATTAGCCGTAGTTAGAAAAAACCCGTAAATGATCTAGATAAGATTTTTCAACTTGCTCAAGGCCTAAATAAATATATGGATTGAGTGGCTATGTTATCAAAGCCACCATATCCCTCATACAATCAGTTTGTTTTGGCTCTACAAGGGCATGAACAAATGGTTATGATAGAAAAGGAGGAGCATAAGGACTCAATGAATCAAGAGCAAGCTTATTTTACTCATCGAGGAGGGGCATGAAACCGAGGTGGAAAATTTCATTCTAGAGGTCGTGGCTTCACACAAGCAGGCCGATTCCTTAATAATACTAGTGATCCAAAACACATAACGCCTGGGCGCCAAAACCGGCAACTCAAGCAACTTTGTTATCGCCTCCATCATATGAAAACTCAAAATCTTAAGGTACTCCTTGTCAAATTTGTAATAAGGCCAAACTTTTCCTCGCTCTTGGATTGTTGGAACATATTTGACTATTCCTATCAAGAAGAAGAGATCCTCAAGCCTTGGCTACTATGGCTCTAAATGAAGAAGAAAAGGATCCTACTTTCTACGTGGACCTTGGAGTAACAACCCACATAACAAATAACTGTGTAAAATGACTCAAATATTCCGAAAGTGAAATGACAATATTTCACAGGGGAAATGGAGAGTTTCAAGATCGATACACACAGGAAGCAAGACCGAAACCAAACATACAGAGAGATCTAAAGCTAAAATTTATTGGCTGTTCCCGAACATTAAGAAAAAATTTGCTGTCCATCGGGCAATCTTACCTCCGACATAACTTATGCTCTATAGAATCTCATCAACCTGTTTAAGGATCATCAAGTGGTAGCAAGAGGATTAGAAAGGAGGTCTTTATGCTTGAAGGATGATATGATTCAAGTTATGACACGCATTGATCAAGTAAGGCTTCTTCACTAAGTGTGGCATCAACGTATGGGCATCCACAAACAAAATCTATAAATCTCCTAGAAAAGGCACTTCAGCTGAAGTGTCTAGGTGGATGAAATCAACAACGCTTAGGTCGCTTGCCGGCTAGGAGAAAATAACCCTATTTAGTTTAAGAAATAAACTCAAGCAAACCTCTTGATAAAATTCATTGTGGCTTATGGGGCTCCGCACCAAATAATTCAATCCAGTGATGATATTATGTTAAGGTCTTCAGGATGATCATACCGGTACGCTCATTGCCTACCCCTAAAAAGGGGAATCAACCATAATTTTTTGAATATTTTTGAAGGTTCCAGTCTTGTTGAGAATCAATTTGAAAGGCTTAATAAAAGCCGTAGAGGATGGAGGGAGGAGTTCAAATCAATTGATTTTCATAATAATTTGAACAAGTGTGGAATTTTGCAACAAATTTCATGTCCAGGAACTCCAAAACAGAATGGGATCGCGGAGAGAAAGCATAGACACATTGTAGAAATGGGTCTAATAATGCTTTTTCCATGCGAAGCTACCTTTGAGTTTATGGGTTGATGCATTTCACGCTACATATCTCTTCATAAATCGACCACCGGGACAAAGGTTGGATTATGGAGAGTCCTTCTTTATGCTTCTTCCATAACATCCTAACATAGAAGCTTGAGAATATCCTGTTGCCAATGTTTTCCATATTCGAAAGACTAAGTGAAAGAATAAATTCTCAAATTCCAAGACATCCATGCATTTTATTGGATATAGTTCATTGCATAAAGGGTATAGATGCTACATCCCTCAACCAAAGTGTACACATATCTCGACACATTCAATGAAATTTCCTTCATATATGCTAACTCTTGCCACATTTGTAGATTGGTGTGAGAGTTAAAAAACAATTCCACAAGACAAAGTTAGGAAATGGAACACAAACAACCAATTGAGAAAATATGTTTCTTTTGATGATGAAATTCAAGCTGAACAGAATCAACATTCTGGTCCTATGTTGTGCAATAACAACCCATGAACTATTCATGTGCAAGACAACCAAGCCAATATAGATAGCGATTTCTACCACTGGCTAAAATGAAGAAGTATCAAGTGCTGTCTACTGGATTACTTCCCACTCCAGTGAAACATCTACTGCTTCTACTGTTGTTGAAACATGAACTAAACACCTCTTGTGAGCTGAAACTCTGTACTCGTTCTTAATCCCAGCTGCTGCTGGAACCACTCATTGAACTCCCAATGGTGCTACTAGAATTCTTCCTGAATCTGCAACTACAAGTGGCTACAATCCCTTTACTACTAGCAATCCTCTTGATATTAGATAGCACCTAATTGTTGATCTCTCACCTCCTCAAAGATGCCAGATATATGGTGCTCAAGAACGGCACAAAGATATTCCTGGGACTCTCATGATCACTAGAAGTAAACTCAAGAATGACTTCAGTTTGAAGTCTCAAATGATAACTTTTTCTACAACAAGAGGTAATATTCGTGAGCCAAAGGGATACCTTACTGCATTAAAAATTCCCCATTGGTTTGAGGCAATGCAAGAAGAGATAAAGGCCTTAACCCATAATAAGACTTGGGATTTGGTTCCTAGGCCCTCAACTCAATGTTGTGGGTCTCTAAATGGGTGTGTTTAAAACAAAGTTGGAATGCATGGAACAGTAGAAAAAGATACAAAGCACTAATTAGTTGCTCTCATGTTTTTCTCAACAATACTAGGTCTAGATTTTGAGAGACTTTAGCCTAGTTATAACAAACTATCATATTAATCATGTCTTTATCAGTGACTTGGGGTTGGACAATGAGGTAGTTAGGATCAAGAACGCCTTTTTACATGTGGGTTTCTAAAGGAGGTATTCATGGAGCAACCTCCAAAAGGCAATCATGATCTTCCTAATTATGTATGCAGATTGAATCGTTCTCTTCATGGCCTAAAGTAAGCACCGAGAGCCTGGTTTGATAGACTGTCTCATTGTCTTCTTCATTTGGGCTTTTGTTGTGGTAAAGCAGACTCATCCCTTTTTATTCTTCACAAAGGTCACTCCATTATTTTGTTACTTATCTATGTTGATGACATTATCATCACAGGTAATGATAACAAAATCATTGGTAACCTCATTAATACCTTGAGTGTAGAATTGTCTCTCAAAGACTTGGGACCATTGCATTATTTTTTGGGATTGGAAGTAAAATACACTGTAACAATGGGCTGTTTGTATCTCAATCGAAATACATTAAAGATCTTTAGACATACTAAAAAGATGGAGTACACTTCTATTTCCACACCATGGCTCTCGTTACCATTACTACATTCGTTGAACGACCTATTGATCCCAGTCAATGAGGCAAATTGTTGAATCCCTTTAATATCTAACCTTTATAAGGGTTGATATTGTGCATTCTGTTAATAAGGCCTTGCCATTACCAAGCACCACTGAATCCGATTTGAGAGCTATCAAACGCTACCAAGATATTTGAAGGGAACAATTGACTACAGAATCAGATTTCTTAAACAAAAAGCTCACTTCCGTCTCACCAAGGTTTTGGTGATGCTGATTGGGTGGCTGCATGAACACAAGAAGAAGCTACCAGGTACTATATTTTTCTGGGAGCCACCATTCTTCTTGGTCCTCTGAGCAACTAACCCACAGTTTCTAGATCAAGCGCTCTGAGGCTGAATATCGGTCGCTTGCATTTGGTACCACAGAATAACTTGGCTTACTTCTTTTTCGTCTTCTTCTTTCAGGATATAGGTATTCCAATTCTATGAACCCTCCTCAACTGTTATGTGATAACCCAAAGCACACCCACATGACAATAAATCCTACGTCTCCATGCTCTCCGGTCAAATTAGACTATCATTTTGTCCACGGTTGCTGCCACCGGAGTTCTTGTGGTTACACGTTTTACATCATCTCTACAAATTGCTGGATGTTCGCCAAAGGGATTACCTGGGCTAAACTCTTTCAAGTCTTTCGATCCAAGTTAGGAGTGCACTAGTTACCGACCCCTAGCTTGCGGGGGAGTAATAAAGATAATTTCAGCAGTCAATCAGCCAAGGATCATGTTAACTCCAACATGCAATCTGCCAACATGAAATCTGCCAAGGATCATGATTCTCTACATGGGAAATAAAATCCAAAATGGAAAACACTCACTAGTGTTCTTATTATTTGAGACGGTTAAATCCTCCTTTTTGTATATTATTTCATGAATTTTTTTAATAATTCTTCTGGTTATAAAGGATGTCTGGGTGTAGTAAAATTTGAGCATCACCCTTGAAAATTCGTTTCATTCTTCATCTCATTGTTAATCATATATATAGAATGCTAGAGTTCAATTGAGATTATTGGTAGTGTAAAGCGCTGAATGAATGGAAACATATCCTTAGGGACCCAATTTGAATTTCTCACAGGGTCTAGTTCATCAAGCCATTTGCACGCCAAGCGTTTCGCTAATGAATAAAGCCTCCATCGGCCGTAGATGTGTAATTGACAAGTGCTGATGCTTCACCGACCTAATTGAAGAATTCATTCGTCCCTGAGCTTTTGGTGCCACATGGATGAAAAGGTTCAAACAAATTTACTTTCATGCCCAGCATTAAGGGCAAAAGACTATATTTTCCAGCCCATTTCCCCACTTCTCCTTATTTTCCTTACATTTATAAACATTAACTACTCTTACAATATATATAATTTCTAATTATATTGTTTTCTTGTATTAATACTAAATCAAAACAGCAAAAGTTCACTTTCCCCTTTTTTAGTATTTTTTATTGAGGTTGTGTTTTTGGTTTTAGAAAGTACGAAGGAGAACAAAAAAATTTCTAAGGAAAATGATCTTCTATGTTTGGTTATTACACGGAAAATCTCGTAATAGAAACCATATATAAATAAATTACTTTAGAAACTCAATATTATTTTTTAAATTATTTAATCTTATATAGATGAAATACAATAAATAAAATAAGTTTGAAGTAGCGACTATAATAAAATGATGGATTTAACTTTTATTGTTTTTTTTCTTCTAGTTTTTCTTTTCCTCTCTCTCTATCTATTTTTTTTCAGAATTTTTCCTCAAATTTGAGAAACCAAAACATAATTTTAGGAATCAAATTGAGCCACGGGTTGGTGATACTTGGATTCGTTTGGCTTTTAGAATTACCTATGTGCTATGTGAATATTTTGAGTAAAAAATTGGTTTAAACTCTAAATTTTAGATAATAAATTTTGGGAAATAAAATGCTAAAATTCACAAATATGTGGATTAAAGAAATAATAAGAGAAATGAATTATTAAAATGCTATACCCTTTCCCCCACAATGCGGATTAAAGAAATAATAAGAGAAATGAATTATTAAAATGCTAAAATAAAGTACTTGTGAAGCATGAAAGCACATCCCCACAATTGGTTTTTTTTTTTCATACAATTCTTGATTTCGGTTAAGATTTAGGTTTACAAAATACAAAAACTATGATTTTGGTTAATCTAGACCAAAAAAAAAAAAAAATTCAAATATAAAGGACAGAATATTCTTTAATATTTCAGATATCTCTTATTTCGACATATTTATGAGATATGCATATATAGTCTTAAATGTTAGATTCTTGAAAACAATTAAAAAAATATATTGAAAGAAAATTAGTAAATTATTTTTCATATTTTAAAGATAAAGGATAAATATTTTCTAATTGGTTTTTTTATTGTC
This sequence comes from Tetrastigma voinierianum, assembly GCA_016808115.1. Lineage (NCBI taxonomy): Eukaryota > Viridiplantae > Streptophyta > Magnoliopsida > Vitales > Vitaceae > Tetrastigma > Tetrastigma voinierianum. The sequence continues at coordinate 684,904 of JAEQBH010003953.1, forward strand.
TTTATCTATAAAAAAGTCTAAAGCTTACAAGATGTTGTGTTAGTAAATATTTGGGTATATTACAAATTTAATCTGTATTGATTACTGATTGGCAAAGTTAACCATGTTGACGATTAGGTTTTTGGTTTATATAAATAACAAAACCGAAAATCAATGATTAGTTTATTTACAAAAATACTATATATAATTTGATCTATAGGTGTAGTCCAATATGCATAATATAATGCAATCGACTCAAATTTGGATAATATAATGTATAATATATCTTTCTAAGGTAATGACGTTTAAATGCGGCACCAATATAATACATCTGACTAATTTTGATAATATAAATGTATAATATTATATATTTCCAATTAAATGAACATAAGTGTCTAATTTGGTGACCTAAAGACCCTTTTAGTGGTCTAAATATAATTCTATTAATTTTGATGACTGATGAGTCTTAAACTCATCTATTTTTAATCCATTTTTTTGGCATGTTTTTAACAATTTTAGATCTATTTGCATGACTAATTGGAAAAAGAGAGAAAACAAGTAGAAAAGAAGCAAAGATGGAAAATGCGATGATACGTGTGGAGCATAAGTTTGGCATGACACAGAGATCAGAAACAGCCTTGGGAGACAAGTCGGAGCATAGCTAAGAAGCTACAGGCGCCGGCGGCGACAAAGGCTAGAAAGCTCTTTCGCGACGGAGACACACCATGTCGACAAAGAGACAGTGGGCCAAAATTAAAGAGTCTGGCATTAATGAAGTGAGAAGGCCCAACATTGAAACTTATAAATATACATGCTTCTAGAGACAGTATTGGTAGCTTTTAGGTTAACTCCTTGAGTTACGGAGTGGTTGAAGACTCTTGTACATTTTTTTAATTTTTTTATTTTCATTTATTAGATTAGCTCGGGTATAGTTTTATTTTTGTTGGTTTTCCTTAGAATTTTTGGTTGGGTATTGTCTTGAAGTGCAACCGAAGATGGTATTCTTTTATAAATTCTTCTTTTCATTCTTGTTTGATTTAAATGAATCTTGGAAGGATTCACAGGATCAGTGTTGTTGGACGCACGCGATTCGTTATGTTTTAGTGAATTTTCTTGATCAGTTAGTCATTGATATGAGTAAACTAGTTTTGAAAAGAAGTTGAGCTCAGGCTTGAAATGGGTCATTGATGATGATCATTTTGCTGCAAAAGGTGGAAGAAGATTTAATTAAATTCTTAATTTATTTGATTGGTATTGTTTATAAATTTACTTACAGTTCTTTGACCACTACCGTCACAGGTATTGCAATCTGAGGTATTGTATCTCACTCGATATCGGGAGGACTCCCGAGTGACATAGGAATGGAGAATCTGAGAGTGTAGAGCATTTCACTTGTGGGTATGGTAGACTAATACATGGAACTAATGAACTTTGAAGGATTACTCAGATAGATCCTGACACATAAGTTGAGATAGTTGAATGAAGTATTTGTTTGATCACTCGAGGTCTCATCTTTACGATGGGTGATTACGATCTCATGCTAGGTGAGATCTAATCAAGAAGATGGAAATTATCGAAGTGTAGGATAGGTGTCATCAAATTGGAGAAAACTTACAATCTCACGTCACATGAGGGTGGGAATTTAACTTTAGTCTTAAGGCTAAGTATGAAGTACTAAAAGGAAAATAACACAAATCTTAGAAAAAGGTTATATATTACAAGTAGCCGATTAAAAATCATGTCTCAAAAATGAATATGAACACTTTAATGGAGTGAAAAGAGAGTATGATTAAGGAGAAATCCAAACTATGCTACCTTGCGTGGCAAACTCGGTTTTCCCGATTGATGGTTAAGCTATATGAATCGAAATGATGCGAGAAATTGATTATTGGTGATCCATGTCCGAGTTTTACTCACTCGGTGAATCCCTCAACCCAATTTTATTAAACTTTACTTTTTTGTAAATTTAAAATTCGATCTAAGACTACATTTTAGTTTTCTTATCATCATATCAGTGGAGTTCAAATAGTAATGATCTTGAATAATTGGGGTAGTTAGTCTTTTGATTTATCATCCTTCCTCGTGGGAACGATATCTAGACTTTGTGGTTATGTCTAGACATGTGAGTTTGAATTTTCCAGTTTTAGTTATGTCTGAAGTTTTATTTTTAGTGGTTGTTGATTTTTCAGGACAATGAAGCTATATTAAGATGAGTTTTATTAGAAACATTGTCTCAAAGCGAAAAATGCATAAATTAGCTACAAGGGGGAGTATTTCTATTTCCCTCAATTTGTTTTTAATATTAATGCATAATTGAAGTTTGGGGGAATGTGATTTTATTTTAAGGCAGACAATGAATAACAGCTTCGTTGGTTTCAAATTTTTTTAGATATTCTGAACATCATCTCTTTGGGTATATTAAGAATAAAGAAATGAAATTTTGTTGTTCATACTTGCATTGAGGTTCTTGGTTGATTAAATGAATTTGCACAAGAATATTCAGTTGGGTTTGAATGAATACACTGCTAAAATGTACTAAAGTGAAGCACAGATAGATGCAATTACGGAAAAATATGATTTATATGTAACATACTCTCAGTGTTGCAACATAAAGTCAAAGAGCACTAAAAGGAAATGTCGCAACATACTTTCTACGTATCGCAGCGTAATTAATTTTGGACTCATTTTGAAAAGGCAAGTTTATGTCGCGACACAAATTTTCATTGTTGCGCTTTCAAACTCGGTCTGCGAAAAAGAATGTTGCAACATTCTTCTCAGCCATAACATGCGCCGAGTTTCAATTGATTGTAAAACTATGTCGCGAAGAGCCGATTATTTTGTATGCATCACGACATACGTATTAAAAATATAACAAACTGGAAATTTGTTGTAGCGACATTGAAATGAAAACCTGACAAAATAGTTGGCTTATAAATGAAAATTTTTGGCTTGAAGGAGGCCACACTGCTTGAAGCCATCAGCCTCTCGACTTCCATACTCAAATCTCTCTAATCTTGCCTTCTAAAAACCCTAGGTACATACGCCTAGCAGATCTCTGATGTGGAGCACCAACCACGGTTCGAGCCTCGATGAGATCATGGAAGAGAATATGTTAATTAAGAATGAAATTCATTCAAGCCCTCAGCGATGTGAGCAAAGTAAGGGAAAGGGACCGAGGTAAATAGAATGTTTTACGAACCGTGAGAGGGAAGAGAATCGAAAGCGGAAAAGGAGAACTAAAGTAACTAAAACAGAGTAGAGAGTTGAATAAGCAAGAAACCTTATCTTAGACAAGCGGCTCTTATTGTGGAGAAAGTGCGAAGGAAGGGTTTCATTCTTTGAAAGAGGTTAAAGCATCTACCTTTCTTTGAAGTATGAGAAGAGAGAATGGAACGTGGGCGATCACGAGGAACTGGGTGTGCTGCTATGGTGAAGGAATTCTTTCTTGTATGAGTAGAGGAAAGGAAAGAAGTTTATGTTAGAGGACATTGGACATAGACTTCCGCAAGGAAAGGATAAATTTTTGTTCTAACTTAAAGGTGCGAAAGATGGCTCAAAGTTAGAAATGCTTGGAAGAGAACTAGATACCAAAAGATAGTAGACACAACGATGGTCGGAAAAGGAAAGTGGAAAGGAACAAAGAAAACCCTATACAAATCCATTTATAGAGGAGACTTAACAAAAGAGGCTAAGGTATGGTTCTGTTTCATCAGTTACGTCCTTGTACCATCAAAGCACCTCAACACAGTGAGAAGGGATGAAGCAATCCTCCTTTATGCATTGCTGAAGGGGTATAGAATAAATGTGGGGAAAAATAATTGAAAGTCCACCATTTGAGCTGCCGGAAGCAGTGCAGTTGATTCCACACCGGCCACTATAGCCACCCTATGCCTTCTGGGGGTTGAGCGGAATGGGAAAAAGAAGAAAGCGATGCTCGGAGGATCCCTACAGCTGTTGCCAGGTGAATGGTCCGAGAACGGAGGAAGGGGAAAAAAGAAGAAGAGATAGAAGAAGAAAAGGGGTTTGGAAGGTGCCATGAGCTAACACAATGGGAGGTTCATCCCAGTGACAAAAGCGAGGAGAAGCGAAGCCCATCTTGAATGCACCCTCGGATATGAAGAGCCAAGAAACCATGTCGAACAGTTGGAAGTTCGGGGCACGGTGTAACAATGAAGAAGCGATGGAGGTGCTTAAATCATTGAATAAGATATGAAAGAAAGGACAACCAGCTCAAGAAACCAGCACAACTAAGGAATGAGTACATGGAGGGTAGAGGCTGGGAAAGAAAGGACCGAGAATGGAGGGATGCTTTAAGAAAAAAAAGATGAAGAATGGAGATGTGAATTAGAAAAGAGGACAGTACTAGTTGGTATGGGACACATGGGCAGTTATTGACTAATGACTTATGAGCAAGTAAACAATAGAGCATTCCTTGAGTCATTGGCTAAAGCGGCTGACCAGGCAATCTGAAGTACAGGCCAGGCTGAAGACGGTCTCGACAAAAAAACCAGTACCATTAACCATAATCAGGGATCTCAGATTGTGTGCCATACACGATAGTGCCTCCAGGAGAAACAAATCCAGTACTACTGTTTGCCTTTTGTTATATAGACTAAACCTTTCAATTTAACACCTCTGAGAATGCTAACTCTTGTGGCCATGTCAGTGGGTGGGTTTCTTTAAAATGAATAAGCGGTTTGTGTTACGGAATTATGAATAGGTTTGATCTATGACACTGCAAGTGCACAGGTCATACAAGTAGTATTAAAAAGAAATTGGATATAAGTCCCAAATATCATTCCCAGATTGACTTGGATTCTGAAAAAAAAAAAAAAAAATCAATTACCCAAACCTCGGTTCCATACTATAGAACCTCGATAAAGTTTAACAACTAAAGATTTAGGATAATTGTCTTAAAGATATAAGCAACTTAGGACAATAAAAGTAAGCTAATGAACTTATATACACTATGATTAGTTGGACTAAATTAGTTCTCTGTAAATGAACACTTGTAAGAGTGTGGCTTGATTGATTTTACGTATATCTCATTTAAACTCTATCCTAGAGTGGTTTGGATTTGTCAAAGATGCACGATGTATAAGTTAGTTTCTCGTTTATTCACCAATTAAATATCCACAATTTTATATAGAAGAAAGATAGGGGTTTAATCAGCTACTTGTATTCAACATATTTTTTACAAGATTTGGGTGTTTTTATTTCTCAATACTTCATACCCATTTCTTGAGACTACAGATTTCTTACTTCCCAAATCAGTGGTATTGCAAGATTTCCACAACTTAATTGATGACTCGGCCTTAAAATCTAATGAATATCTCCCTTCCCTTGATTAGATCAAGCTAACACAGAGTTAAGAGTTTTCCAACAAATTAAGGTGAAATCTCTGATGATTTAAGTGATATGTCCCTCTAACGTCAATTATGGTGAAATGGGTATTTATCTAAGTGAACTCTGGAAACTTAATAGTTCTTCAATAATGGTCCAACATGCCTACAATTAGTATAAAGCTCTTGGGAATCGCCATCTCTGTGTCACTCGAGAGACCTCTGGAAATCGAGAGCGCGGGGATACAGTCCTTGGGCGGTATTTGAAACCTGTGGGAACAATTATATGAAACTCATCGTCAAATAAATCCTCAAATTCAGGTACTTCCTTCAATTTATGCGAGAAAAGGCTGTTTAATCAATAAATTCAGCTAGTGGAAGCACACTTGCTTACGTACAATGACAATGGAGCACTATAAAAATTGCACTCACTTGTGTAGTTGCAATAAGCGAAAGAAGGCGAATTCCAGAAATAATCTAGATTTCATTTGAACTAGGTAGTAAATTGTAAAGAAATTGAAATATTCCAGCTTCAACATTAACATATCATTTGGTTCAGATCGAAAAATAAAAAAGAAAAGAAAAGAAAATATGTTCTAAAAAATATCGGTAGTTTTTCTTATTTACATCACATTAGATTACAAAGAAAATAACTTTGCCACTAAACATTAATGCGATCTTTTTATAACTCATAAATTGGGCTGATTCAGAGGCTCGGATGGATTCCACTAAAACCCGATAGCTGACTCAGCATTTTGGGTCGCGACTTCAAGGCTTGTCGCAACATAAAATTAAGTGCGGTTTGTCCAGGTTTGTATCGTGAAGCTGAAGTGGTTGCAACCTTCTTTCTTTTGTTCTTGCAATTGCTGAGCTGCGACCTGATGTTTTCTGTCATGACTTGTTCCTTTAGTTGCAAGTTGATTAGTGGTCGCGACATGAATTCTTTGTCGTGACTATGTTAGTTGTCAGCAGTGAGAATTCATGTTGCGACCTCATTTCTCTTGTTTCCAGGAATTGGTGTCGCGACCTCAAAATGTTGGCATCGACTCACTCTCTCCCTTTATTGCATTTTTGTATTATGACCTCGGTCGATGTCAGCGGCGTATTTTTGCATTGGCGATCATTATCTTGAGCCTTTAAGCGAAGCGTGACTCAAAACTATTAGTGCAGCGACGCTGTCCACGACATGGAATTTAGGTCGCGACCAAGTATTTTCTTTAATAAATGTAGTTCTTGTAGGCGAAGTATGCAAAAATATCGCGACCATGTTTGTTCTATCAATAGCATTACCATTCTCGATCTCAACGGTTCCCTTCAATTTTTCTATTGCATTCGCCTTTATTTGATACCTTTTGTTTTTGTAGTATATGTCGCGACCTCGATTTGATGTCGTGACATCAGTTCCTGTTTCCAATTATGTTGATCTTTGTTGCGACCATGTTTTTCTGATTCTTCAATAAATTCTATGTCACGACTTCAGTTCCATGTCGAGACCTGGTTGTATTGTTTTCTATTGCATTCTATGTCGCGAAGTAAGAAGTATGGCACGACCTCATTTCTATCGTTAGCCATTGATCCTTGGTCTTAGCTCCCATTCTCATGTTGCGACTCAAAATTGTTTGTCTTTTCATTCTCTTATTACGACATAGGTTGGAGTCCTGTTGGCGTTTTCTTTCCTTCTTTGAGATTCTTCGCGACACGAAAAGTATCATGTGACATCAGTGCGCCCATCTGTCGCAACCTCACTTCTTAGTCACAACATTTTAAACATGCGACTCATTCTTGTTATGCGTGACATGAATTCAGTCACGACCTAGATTCAGTGTCTCATTATATCTTTGTTGCAACTTGAAGTACTGCTTGAGACATTGCAAGTCCAGAACTAATGTACTACGGTCGCGACATTATCTCTACTGTTGTGACTTCAATGATGTGTTACTCCCGATCCTTATCGCGACCTTAAAAATGCGTTGTAACCCGGACTTGTTGCCAGTCAGACCTTAGAATAGTGTCGCGACATGAAATCATACTTGAAGCCTGCTTTTTGTCTCGGCAACCTTCTTTGTTGCGGCTTGGCTTTTCATCCAGCGTAGTATGACTTCTAGTCACGACCTCGATTCTCTGTCGCGACCTCACCTAGGCTCTTGATCTATTTTCACTTTTGATTTTTGCTGGAATTTTCATTTTTGCTTTAAATTCTGCAAAATATAAATTTATTAAATAAATACGTATTTACGCATAAAAAACAAGCAATTACATTGTAAGAACAATCATAAAAATGAGCTAAAAATTCAATGAGTTTTGACTCATCGACTACCTTTCTTAAGCGAATCTAGCTAGAGAGGACCTTCTAAACCACAGCAAAGAGTGGGAGGTTAAAAAATAAAGCCCCTTGTGTAAAGAAGAAGAAAGAACTAACCCCAGTAGAGGAAGTAGAGGAATACTTAAGGATGGAAGCTGCCAAGGAAAAGGTTGCAATGCTAAAAAATGAAAATTGTCTTGCTCTTCCATCTCTTCTCCCTCTCTGTACCTAATATCCATACTTGAAACATCCAATAAAATAGAAAATTCTTTACCAGATTTGTGTACATTTTTGTTTGATTTTTATTTGTTTGTTTCATTTCCTTCATGTTTAATAGTTAGAAATCTTTTTGTCACCCTAGCCCCAGCCTAGGTGGATGAAGGAAGCGTGAAACTATCTTTGCTTGGGACTCTTTACTTGCTTTTTCGGACATTAGTGGAGCTGATCTTATACTTGAATCAAGAATATCATATACAAAGATACAAAATAAAACTACCGCGTGGTGAGTTCCTGATATCCAATACATATAGTCACGAGTCCATTTACATATACATATACAAAAGCGTACATTTACATTTAAATAATCGGAAGCGCGAAAACCTACGGGTGATGGTTCTGGAGTGTGTTGGCGGCCCAGTAGGAATACGAAGATCACGGACGTCCTTCTGTGCCTATATGGATTAAAACCCAGTGCTAAACATAGCTTAGTGGAAGCTGTGACTATACATGTACCATGCATGTAATACTCTCACTACAGTAGACATATAACGATGTGAGATATCTGATAGCGGATAATAGATTTTCATGAATTCATAACAAAGAAACATACTTACCTTGTGCCGCAGAGACTTATGCCAGTTCAAATCTCCGTGGGACTTACAGAGCTTATACTTGCACGAAGGTACTCATAGGTAGTACATAGTAACATACTTGTAGTAAAATTTTGTAGGTACCTACGAGCTTATCTCACTATGCAGGAGTGCTCATGGAAGTACGTGAGCAGAACGATGTACATTACTTTACTCTTGTTCGTTATTTAGACTCTTATCATATAACTATTTGACTACTGGAGCTAGTAATAAGAAATAGATAGGACATAATATAATAAGTACCCAGAAGGTCAAGTGTAATCTTTTGAGGTCTTAGTAGCATATAAGCGAGTCTTGAGAAGCACTAACAAAGTGTCGTAGCACTAATTAGAGTCAGGAAATTTAAATGTGTGCGAAACCACGGTCGGGAGAGGTGTAAAGTCGCATTAATCGGAGAGTACCAAGTACTATACATGCCTGCGTAGCAAAGGTCTTTGTGCCATTCAATATAGGTCTTAAGCAGTCCTCTGATGTGTTTTGAACTTACTATCTTATCATGAGGCGTTAAGTTTGCGACATTAGACTAGAAACAGCGAGTACGGTCTAATTTTCCGTTACCTTACAAACATGAATGAACCCTTTCATACTGCCTCACACGGTCTCATTAGTCGATAAAATGATCCTCAGAATAGAATAGCAAAACATGACAAAAAACACATGCCGCTAATAGCAGTGCTACCCATGTCGAAGCCTCCCTCTCTCGGTACAATGCTTGGCATGGACATGCCGTACCTTGGCATGGACCCTGCTTGCTACGTGGGATCCTACGCCGGCGTAAGACTAGTGCCCAGTTGCTGATTTAGGTCCCTTTTCATAAATCCAACAAAAAAAAAAAAAAACTACACGTGTCTCTCTAGAAAAACATCTCGAGTGTGTTGCAACTTGACAAAACGAACATAGAAGGATTAATTAGGGTTTCAAAACCAGAGCTTTCATACTTGTAAGTTAGGTTAAGCTTTCTAACACCCGAGCATACATATCCGTACATCATAAACAAGAATCATATCGGAAGGATTCCATACTCATCTTATACAACTAGGGTTTACCAACCCAACTTTCGACAAATCTAGGGATTAGGATGAATTCTAACTAAACCACTAGAAAATGGAACAAACTAATATCCATACAAAAGTCCAAAAACCCATACTAATCCATGGTAATCCATACAAAACCATATCAATCCATACTTTTCCTGTTCTTCTTCTTCTCTTCCTTTCTCTCTTCCTTTCCCTCTTCATGAAATGCCCTCCAAAATCCCAAATAGGGAATACTATTTATCCCGATTTGGTAAATTTTCCTTACAATGGTGGTCATAGAGACTCCATTCTTATTTGCACCGACTTAAGTCATTTATATAATAGCATCATCTTCTTATCCTTTATGACTTTTATACCTATTTGACAAATTCCACTTTTACCCTTGTATCTTGTACAAATTAGGGTTCTGAAAAGAAATTTTCTCAGCCAAACGAAATAATAATTGCGAAAATTTCAAAATGCACTTATAATATACCACCCCAATTATGTTTAAAAAGCGACTAGAGTGTATTAAGGTGTACATCTTTGACTGTGATAATATAAGCTTAGTTGAAATAATTGAAAGCGAGCTACACGGATGAAATGCTAGAAATTCTTGCAATATGTTTGGTTGATTGGGCCCGAGTAAGGCCATTGTGATTGTGTTGGATTGTTTAGCCGATATGATTTAATGATTATTTTGACTTGTAAAGTAGCACAAAAAAAAAAAAAAAAAATCTCAAAACCCAAATAAAAATCTGATAGATGCATTGGGGTAGGATGAAATGAATGGAAATGGAAAGTAGTAAGATTATGAATAAATGTGTTGAAATTCCTCCCTCATCATCAACAAGAAAATAAGAAGCCAAATTCCTCCCTTACACATAATCTTACAGTAAAGAACCCTTATTTGCCCAGATCATCAGACAAAGTAAATCAATCACAGAAGAGGACAAGTTTGGGGAATATTGACCTGGATGAAAAGGATGATAGGGTTGAAAAAATTTCCAAGAAATAAGAAAAAGATGAAGAGGATTGTATGAAAGAAGTTGTGAAAAGAAAAAGATCAAAAGGAATGAGTTGGTCTTGTGGAGCTTCCTCCACAGACAATTAGGGTCCTTAGGGTGTTCAACACCTAATACCTAATGCCAGCGGTATGGGGGTTATTGACCCAAAGTTTGTTAAGGGTGGTAGAGCTTAAAAGACAAAACATTGCACCATTCCACGAACTTGGAGAGAAAATGAAAAGTGAAAAAGCTTACAGAATAAGGAGGAAGTTATTCTACGTGTGTGCAGAGGAAAGAAAGGAGAAAGAGAAAAGAGCACCCTGATGAAAAATATGCGAAAAAGCCTTAGCTTGATGGGAGGTTGGAAACTTACAATCAAGAAATCAAGTATGGATCAAGAAGGCAAGAGTGTAATTTGTCAATGAAGTTTGGGTTAAGTGAGCCTAAAATGTCATACCTACCTCATTGCCCAAGCCGCACATTACAAGCCCTATAAAACACATTTGATTATGAAGGTGGTGTTATGCCTACATTAGAGGAGATTAATATGATAAACAAGCATATGGGACTAAAAATAAAGAAAGTATGCAATTGAGTATTATCCCGAGAAAGATGTGATGCCAAGAAAAGAGTAAAGACCGGCTGCACACACACAAAAATTAGGATTGAATGATTCGTATTTTACTATATGAATTATTGGTTGGTTGTTGACAATTGAAAAATCTTCTGATTCTAGATTGGAAACATGTTTAGAAAGTAAGTCTGAAGCGAAACATGTTTCACCTTGATGAAACTTTAATAAAAAAATGTCCTTAAAAATAAAAAAGTTGAATTGTTTGAGGATAAACAAAAATTTCTTTCTTTAGCAGGACAGCAAACCTTAAGTTGGGGAGTGATGAGTCTTAAGCCGTCAATATTTTTAATCCATTTTTTGGCATGTTTTTACAATTTTAGATCTATTTGTATGTACCCCGATTATGGAATATTCACCAACTTTTTGTTTCAGTGTTAGTGGAAAAAACAGCGAAAAGCAAAAAATGTGGAAAATGCACCCGATGCGTGTTGCAACATAAGTTTTGTATGTCGCGACACAAAATTCAAACAAGCCCGAAGAAAAGGTCGACATACAAGAAGCAACGACCGGACGGCGACAAGGCGCTACGTCAGGAGCAGGCATGTCTCGACAAAGAGACGAGTGGGCTCTGAAATTTTTGGGAGTCCACAATGCAATTAATAAAATGAGGCTCAACATTGGAAAGCCTATAAATACAAGCTTCTAGGGCAATGTGCCTAGCTTTTTCGACTACTCCAGGATTTCTAGGTGGTTGAAGACTCCTGTACATTTTTATTTAAATTTTTTTTTTATTTTCCATTTTAGTAGATTTAGTTCAGTATAGTTTTATTTTGTTAGTTTTCCTTTAATTTTTTGGATTTTGGTATTGTACTGAAGTGTAACTTCGAGTTGGTATTTTTATAAATTCTTCTTTTCGTTTCTTGTTTGATTGAATGGATGTTGGAAGGTTTAAGGTTCATTTATCTCGGGTTCGTTTATGATTTCGGTGAATTTTCGTCGGTTAGTCAACGTGGTAAGCCGATTATGAAAAGTTAAACTCCAGAAATGGGTCATTGATGATAGTCATTTGTTGCAAAAGGTGAAAAGAAAGCACAATTAAATTCTTGAATTTGTTGATTAGTATTGTTTATAAATTTACTTATTCTTAGTGCTAGTAATTATTGCCAATGCAAGATCTTATGTCATTTGATTTCCAAGAGGCCTCCCAGGCGTAGAGATGGAGAATCACAGGAGATGTGAAGCGTTCCTTGTGGGTATGGTAGATCACCAACTTACTTATAAGTTGAGATAGGTTGAATGAAGTATTTGTTTAATCATTCAGAGGTCTCTCATATTTCTGATGAATTGATTCTGATCCTGTGTTAGTTGAGATCTAATCAAGGAGATGGAAATTTACATCAGAAGTGTAAGATAAGGTGTCAATCAAATTGGAGAAGGCTTGCAATATCTTGTCTATGGGGGCAAGAATTCTTTGAATTTAGATGCGAGTCTTAGAAATGCGAAAAGGAAAATACTTAAATCTTAGAGGGGTTATATATTACAAGTAGTGAAGTTAAGTCATGTCTCGAAATGAATATGAACCTTTAACCGGTGAAAAAGAATGGTTAAGGGGAGAAATCAAACTATGCTACCTTCAGTCTTTGTGAGCTAAGTTTTCGATTGATGGTTGAGCTATGAATAGAAATGATGCATAAATTGATTATTATTAATTGATCCCATGTCGGTTGCCTCGCTCGGTGAATCCTCAACCCAATTTTATTAAACTTTACTTTTGTACATTTAAGATTTCAGTCTAAGACTACATTTTAGTCTTCTTATCATCATATCAGTGGAGTTCAAATAGTAATGATCTTGAGTAATGAGGGTAGTTAGTCTTTTGATTTATCATCCTTTCTCGTGGGAACGATATCTGGACTTTAAATATCCACTTTTATTACTTGTACGACCTATGCACTTGCAGTGATTTAGACCACAAACACAAATTTTAAATGAGTCATTTTCTAAAGAAAGAACAATTCCATCTTTTCATACACATGAGAAATGGTCTTGACAAGTTTTTTGCACTATTACCATGGATTGAAAAGCTCTTGTGTGGCAGTACTAGAAGATTGGCATATACTGATCACATCGATATGGTTGGTCTTAACAGTTATTAGTATTCTTGCAGGGGATAATAGTCCTTTAATTAACGATGTCATAAATGTAGTATTTGGTCTTAACAATGACGCGTGCAGTATCACCGGAATGGTAGTGCTGTCTTCAAAATTTTGAGATCATTTCAAGGCGACTTAATTATTAATTAATTATGGAACATATGATTTTAATTTAATTTGATTAAATTTAAAATTTTTGAAATTGCATGAAACACCTAATTAGATAAAACTACACATAAGGCATGAAATTTGCTTGAAAACGCCTAATTGAGTAGAGAATTCTGGGGTGAAAAACTCACTGGTAATTGAGTATTACATTTTATGAAAGAGGTGATGAGCAAAGAAATTGGCAGTAGCCTAACTAACTCAAGAAAAGGCTTGAAGTCACTCTTCACCTTTTCTTTCCCCCATTCGTTTTCAGTAATCTTCTTTGGCGTGTTGCACTCAACTACTCCCACCCCAAAAAAGGAAAATTAGGAGTCTGACCAGGTTTTTTTGTGGTTCATTTTTCGAAATGTAGTTCCCATTGAAGGACATTTAGCTTGAAATTAAAATAGTATAAACAATTGGATGGTTAGCAAACATGGCCTCCCATCAAACAGTTGTGTGTATTCTTACACTCAACTTGGGTCCTAGTGCAACTACAGATGTCATGTACATCGAGTCTGAACGTTCAATATGGAAATGATGCTTTAAAGCAACTGCAACTAGTAACTTGAACAAGCTATCTGTCTTGCAATTTTAATGTTTGGTCTTTGTACTTGATATAAAATGTCTGCCATGCCATGGACTCCAAAGTTCAAGGAATTATATATCAAATTTATTTTAACCAAAAAACTGGTATCTAGTATGATCCATGACTTTAGTAGCAAGAAACTTATCTTATTCCTCAGCAAGTGAAAAAGAGATCACTATAGGAAAAAATAAGAAAAGCATGGGTAAATGGAAACCAAGACCTAGATTTCATTTGTATTGCAATATAGTAGATCCCATATAGTTGCACATGTCTAGGATCCAGAGGTTGAGGCCAAGGATGCTAAGCTTCCAACTAGAGGTGCATTGATGTATGTTGCTTGCTCTGATTGGGCATAGTTATCTCGGTCATCATAGAACTCGTCTTCATGGTTGGGTCCTCCAACAACTGCTCCAATTAAGATGTTAGTATTTGGTTCAGAAGTATAGTAGTAGGACTGGAAGCTTGTCACCACAACCAAAGGGCTCAGATTTCTGTTGAAGACTGGGCAAGGAAGAGCCTCTATTGTGAATCCTCTGAGGATATTTCTCCCCATACCCAATCATGTATGACATTCCTTTTGGGTTGTCACCAAGTATGTAATTTATCTGTATGTATGCACAAGGAGGAGTAAGACACACAATTGGAAACACGAGTCTCTACCGTCTGAAACAACAAAAACTAGCTCATTCTCCATGCCATCGTATAACATTGTTAATTTGAATGATAAGGGAAATTAGAGCCTGTAACATCTGAAAGAAAGAAAAACTTATTCACAAACAAATAACCCTTCGCTGAAGTGAAACCACACATGAACCTCCTCTAATAATAGAATGTAGTTTGCTCAAGCTATTCAAAATACGACGAAAACTTCATTTCATATGACTTCAAGAGCTCTTCTTAAATTGCTAACTAATTTATATGATTGATAACTTTTCCTTCAAGATTTGTATATGATCGGGGATTGCGTGCAGTGTGGACACGATAGACACATATACGTGTGAATGCATATTTTTCTATGTTTAAGGATCAAGTAACCAACACGGTCAGAGAAAATATTTTCCAATTGTATTATATATATATATATGCACAAGCTCATTGTTTATATATCATATTTTCATACAATTTCTTTTCTGTTCTCATTCTTCTGCAAGTAGCTAGCTAGTATAAATAAAAACATACCTGCCTCTTTGCATGTCATATGCTGCAGGGATGGTGTAGTACTTTACCTACCACAGCTAGGGTTTGTTTAAGTCTTCAGGTACTTGGCGTAGACGGTGAAAAGAAAAGTGGAGGCTGTCACATACTGTAAATTGGTGGCATTCATCTTGAACATAAGTCCTACTTTGTATTGCACAGTTTGTAGATTGCAAGTTAGATACTTTTCATATATACCTCTGCTCCTCATTGAATCTGCAGTAGATTTATCACCCCATCTGCTCCAAATGAGTACTGCAATAACACACTAATTATCTTGATCAATTGCTGCAATATACAGTTTAATTACTATACCTGTTCAGAAAGTTACTGTAAGTTGATTGATTAGTTGAGAAATTGAATGGAAAAGTGTGGAGTTAATTTCCGAATTAGTGAAAAAGAAAGAAAGAATGAAGATAGATAGATAGATATATATAACCTGTGATAATAGTATCCTAGTTCCTGGAAGCTTGTTATCCCAACTGAATGTGTCACAATCGTCTTCAACAGTGGATATATGTGATGTTGAGTAGGAGGAATTTATTTTTGGTGGCGCGATAAAGCCATGCAGCAGCCCATTGTAGTTCATCCTAGAAAAGAAAGGGGTCAAGTGTAAGTGTAAGTGTCATGGAGGAGAATGAATGGGGGGAGAATGAATGAGGGGAGAATGAATGAGAGAATATAAATTTACCATGGTGGCCAAGAGTAAGAGCAGTGAGAAGGACAGACAGGAGTGAAGAGAAGGAAGTCGCTGTATTTGGCCCTATAACTGTTGGCAAAATGAAAAGCCTTGTCAGAGGCGTGTAGGAGTGCGTTGGAGTAGTGATCTGATCATCCAGCAGGGTCTTTGAAGAGAAGAGAAGAAGCAGCAAGAGCAGCAGCTGTTTCAGCAGCAACATCTGATCCAGGATCCGATGGTGTGACAACAATACACAGTGCTTGAACAGCAGCCTCCATCTCCATATCCTCTGCCTTACCCAGCATGTGGTCGGCTACAGGGTCACCTACCTGCCAATTTTCTTAAAAGTTTTAATAAATATAAATTGGAGTCGAGTCGAGTCTTATAGAGAGAATCAGAATCAGAATCAGAATTAGTGACCTGAACATAGAGAGCTTGTGGGAGGTGAGCAGAGGCCTTGAGGAGATAATCAGTAGCCCAACGGACTGCTTCGTGCACCATCAGCCTTTCCTCATGCATCATCACATCATCATCTGCTGTTCAAAGAACTCTATACCGCTCAAGCAAGCATGGTGGTGAGTGAACGCCATGGGCAGTCCAAACTTGATGTTATCTCCCGCATCATAATACCCTCCAACCAAATCCACCTGATTCATCAATCCCATCATTCCCATCCATTCATAATTCCTGTTTCTATATATATATATATAACCAACCAAAACAACAAGCAGAGAGAGAGAGAGAAATAGAAGAATGAATATTGTGGAGGTACGTACGTGTTCTGGAGAGCCATGAGAAAGGCCAGAATCAGAACGCTAGCGAATGGTCTGATTGGATGGAATCTTCCCGGACCTCTGGCCTTGAAAGAATATGATGAACTTTGGAAGGGTACATCCCTTGTAATCAGGGTCCTTCTCCCTCCTTGATGATGATGATGTTGATATTATTATGCTCAGAATTACAACCAGATATCGCACCCACCCATACGCCCATGAATGTTGCCTCCCCATCTTCGATTTCCTTTTGCTCTCTCTTCCTCAAATCTTTTATGAAAAAAAAAAAAATCTATTAATTAAAACAAAAAAAACAAAAAACAAAGAAGATTATGGAAGGAGGCAAGAGCAACTGACGACTCGACTAGAAACATGGATCTTAGCCCACGTTTACTCATTTCTCTGATGACTTTTGACCATTGTTTCACTTCCGGAACATCTCAATTCTCTTCTCATGTCCGACCTCCCCCATCCTTTTTTTTTTCTGATTGAGTAACTAAATAAAAATGCAAATATACCTTTCAACAACCCCAATAATAAATAAATAAATAAGCAAAATATATATCAATTCAAAAATTCTCAGCTTCTTCTCATTTGCTATCATCTTATTTGAAGGCAAAGCTCATACGAACCCCACACTCAGCCAATAATGTTTTTCATGATTATTAATTTTGTGCAATTGAAATTATTATTTTGTATATATTTTATTATATTATCATAAATGATTTTAAAAATTAATATCCCAATTTTTAATGATTTTGGATATGGGTTCAATTTATTTGAGCACTTATATCATTTCAATTGATGCATAATTTAATTTTGAAAAGGGCTCTTAAGGATTTAATTTGGATGTTTTATTTGAGCCTATATTGTTGATGTTATAATTAGGATATTATTCATATTTTTATTGTTTATGAATATCATTCAAAATTATTTTAAATGTCTTGTAATACGTATGATTTTTAATCAATTAGAGTTATACAACATCTCTGATTATGAAATCTTGTAATTTGTTTTTGGATTTTATATGTATTAGGACATTATTGATATTAAATTATATCTTATATGATAAATTTCATCCCACATGAGTATGATTGATCAAGGCATAATATCATATTATATTTCTTAATTTACCCACATAAATTGAGAAATTAAACATAATTTGATAGTTTTGCCATATATTTAAATAAATTCAATTGAATTGAGACTTTGCCAAAAAGCAGCGCCATATCCTTTGAATTATTATATATATAAATTATGATCCATTAGTCTAGCCTCAAATTTAAGCACTTATAAGCATGTATTTATTAAATGCGGCTATGCAACCTACAAACCACTCTGATGTTAAATGTAATATTCTTGAATTGAGTGGTAGCAATTATAAAACATGGAAGGAGTGAATCGTTCTTTATTTGGGATGGATGGACAGTGACTATGCCATAAGGAAGGATGAACTTAAAGTTACTGAAACTAACACTAAATAAGAAAAGGTACTCCACGAATAGTGAGAGCGATCAAATCGCCTCAGCGTCATGTTCATAAGGCAGTATCTGAGCATTAGTGGTTTAGTTAAGCAGCATACCAATGTTTGAGCATTGCTTAAGGTTATTAACAAGCAATTCACCACTTCAGATAAAGCACTTGTCAGCACCCTAATCATGAAGTTTTCATCTAAAATACTAATGTGAAGGTGTGCATGAGTACACATGGAGATGAGAGACATAAATGACTCAGCGGGAGCTTACTTGAGGTTGATATGTTTGATATCTTCCTAGTAAACTACATTTTGAACTTTTAAACCGCAGCAATATGGACCCTTCAAAAGCTATAAAACACACATAAGGATAAATTGTATGAGTGTGAACTCATGATCATGTGTGTTCAAGGAAGGGTGGCGCCTTATGAATAAGGGAAAGTCACGATGTTGGTCATTGAGAGGCGAAATACTAGAGATGAGGAAGGAATCAAATAAGGTTAGTTAAGAAGGGAAAATCAAGGTACCACTCCCAAGGTGGAATCAAGAAAAGAATCCAAGTGTTTCTTCTATAAAAGAAAGAGACACATGAAAAATTAAATTTAGAAATGGCTTGAAAATAAGTTAATTCAATCTCGTGTGTTTTGTTATGAATCTAATATGTGTGGTTAGTTACGGGTCTACAATCCAACATTTGATGCCTTGTAGGAGTATATGGGTTGAGGAAGCAGGTGGGAAGTGAAGCGAAGAATGTCTTATCTAAAAACAAGGTTGGCTCATGTGGAATCCATTGGGATATCAGTTTAGTCTGGATAATGGCTATGTTTAGTTTCGAGAGGACCTTTTATATGCAAGTTTCTCTAGAGAATTTAATTTAGGTTTCAAGACTTACCCTTAGGTATTCCTTAAAGTTTTAGAATGTGTACCTTTAGTTTGTTTTATAAAATATGAACTTAATTGTCTAATGATATTTTCTCTATTAATCACAAGTACAATACGTTTTATATCATATTAACAAACAAATCAATGGTTATGAATGAAGATTACTTCTTTGTGGCATCAGAACTGGACATATCTCAGGATAGAATTTAGAGGTTAGTAAATGACAGAGTATTGAATATACGGTTTCTAACTGTTTACTAGTCTTCATAAAGGGAAGCGGACTAACAGAAATTCAGAGGTGCTTCAGAATATATGTGAGTATTTAGAAATCATATGCATTAGAATAAATGTTATGTGACATGGAGGCTCACTCTGGTAAAATACTTCATCTTATAGATGATTGCTATCCGATATCTGTATCTTTTGTACTTCATAATAAGATGAAACCTTAGACGTCTTTAAGGTTTTTAAAGAATGAGAAACAATGTGTAACAAATAAAAGATTATGTAATGATAGAGTGATAGAATATTGAAAGATACACCGATGATGTTAATACATGGTCAATTTGCTAAGTTCGTCAGAGCAACCTGGGATTGTTACTTAATACACTATGCCCATCATTTATTTAAGTTCCTTCAAGAACATGGGATTGTTGCCTAATACACATGCCTGGTTCTCAGATGAATGGTGTGGCAGCGAGAAGGAGAACATGACATAATGGTGACATAGTGCATAGCATGTTAAGTAGATTTAAGCTATCTAAATTCTTGTGGACTGAAGCTCTTACAGCTTGATTACGAATATATGGCTGGGTTTGATAAGGTTGTTGTAAAGAGCGCCATTGATATTAAAGTTGAAACCAAACTTGGAGACATGAACGTTTGGGGATGCCCATTTGAAGTATGAGTTTCTAATCCATAAGAAAAGAAACTGGACCCAAGGACTATTAGTGGGTATTTTGTTTGGATATAATCAGAAGTCTAAGGATTCAGGTTCTACTTTACATATCTTCTTGGTTTGTGAATCAAGGGATGCTAAGTTCCTTGAGAATGACTTAGTTAATAGAGGTGATCTCTCTTACGAAAGGCAACCTTCATAAAGTGAAGATTGGTATCAATCAAAACATCCATTAGGTTCAAATGGGTGTACAATCAATCAATGAGGATACAAACAACCAATCCAAGTAGTTCATGAAGTACCAGGCATGGTTGAACAACTAGCTAGACAAGCATGACCCATGAAATGTTGGAGCCAACATTAAGAAAGATCTGTAAAATTAGAAAATCGGCCAATTCCAGATGACTATATTGTGTATCTACAAGAATTGGACAATGATATTAGAGATGAAAATGATCCGATAATGTTTTCACAAGCCATGAACTGCAAAGAAACTAATTTGTGGTTCAATGCATTGAAGGATGAGATTAATACTATGGCATCTAATGGAGTTTGGGATCTTGTTGAGTTGCCTGATGGGCCAAAGACCATTGAGTCTAAATGGGTCTATAAAACAAAGAAAGACTCATTGGGCAACATTGAGAGATATAAAGCAAGACTCGTAGACAAGGGATTCACTCAAAAGGAAGGAATCGATTACAAGGAGACTTTCTCGTATGCAGAAAGATACCTATTAATTTGGCATTAATTTTATTTTGACTTTTGAGTTGCAATAGATGAATGTGATACAACCTTGGGAACTAGAGGGGAAGAGGAGTATACATGGAAACAACCAAAGGTTCTCCTCTAGTCAAAGGTGAGCATTTGGTTTGCAGCTTAAATATCTCTATGGATTGAAGAAGAGCAAGCTACTGATCATTGTTGAAATTCCATGATGTGATATATTCCTTTGGATTTGAAGAGAGTGTCATGGGTTGGTGCATATATTCTAGAAGGTTAGTGGGAGAAAGATTTGTTTCTTAATCGTATATGTAGATGATATTTTACTTATAACCAGTGATAGAGTTTTGATGCATGAGGTGAAACAATTTCTTTCTAAACATTTTGACATGAAAGATATGGGAAATGCATGTTATGTGGTGCCAAGATCTTTTGAGAAGCGTTTTCAAAAAGTTGTTTTGGACAGAAGAAACATGTATAGCAGGTGAAAGATTTAGGATGAAAGATTGTTCCTGGCGTTTAGCTTGTTGTGGAGGATGGGTTTAGTTTGAACCAATGTCCCAGAATGACTTTGAAAGGGAAGCGAATGAAAAACATCCATATTCTTCAATTGTTGGTAAGTATAACCATATATTCAAGTTTGTATCGAGACTTGACATATCATTTTATATTTGATACCATATTTGGAAGACTATCGGAGTAACCCGGGGAATGGACCACTAGAGAGTTGCAAGAAAGTCTTAAGAAACCTTCAGATGTGAAGGATACATGTTTATGTCTTAGCCGAATAGACAATCTAGAGATGATTGGTTATTCTGATTCACACTTTACTGTCTATGTTGATTCACGTAAATCAACATTAGGGTACATTTTCATGTTTGCCGGTGGAGCTGTATCATGGAGAAGTGCGAAATAGACTTTGATAGCTACTTCCACTAAGTTTGTCTCTTGTTTTGAGGCTACACCACATGGTGTATGGATGAAGAGTTTCATTTATGTGCTTAGAATCGTTGATTATATATGGAAGCTCTTTTGAAGGCTTTGTGCGGTTGTTTTTAATTTATCTGGCAAAAACAATCGGAAAGGCGAAGTCGAAGCAAACACATTGACATTAAAGTATTTATCCATAAAGAAACGTGTTAAGGGCCAAAGCCGGTGGTCATTGGACATTAACTTGAATGATGATTGTTGATCTAACTGACTAAGAGGCATACTGTTAAAATTCAAAGATCATGTGAAACATATGGGCCTGGATCTTGTAATTTGATTTCATCATATAAATGAAACTTTATTTTAGTGATGATGTTTCTCATTATTTTTTGTGTACATATTCAGTTTTTGGTTTGAGAAATGTCATTAAAGTATGGACGAAGAATAAACATAGGGTTTATTTAGTAAGATATGCATGTGATTATTATAAAACATGACACATTGTAATACATGGAAAATAATACTCACTTTAGAGGACCTATCGCTATGATTCGTGTATCTCGTTTTTGTTGTGGGGTATGTTAGTGTATATGGACCAAGTGGGAGAATGTAGGCAATTTGTGTTGCCCTCGCCTTATGATGAGTCTTAAACTCATCTATTTTTAATCCATTTTTTTGGCTTGTTTTTAGTATTTT
This sequence comes from Tetrastigma voinierianum, assembly GCA_016808115.1. NCBI lineage: Eukaryota > Viridiplantae > Streptophyta > Magnoliopsida > Vitales > Vitaceae > Tetrastigma > Tetrastigma voinierianum. Next base: position 707,128 of record JAEQBH010003953.1, read on the forward strand.
TAGAGCTATTTTATTGCCAAATTATGGGGCCCTACCAAACTTGTGTTTGCGGGCTTTAATTCAAAGGAGAAAAATCCGGCCCGAAAGAAAGAAAAAACGACATTTGCGGAGTGGTCTATGTGCGACGGAGATTGCAGATTAGAAAAACTCAGAGAATTACCCGAAAGAAAGCAAGTCATGACAACATTTTGTATTGTAGTAACACCATAATTTGATTGATGAAGACGAATTGAAACTAGGTGCGCGACAAAGGCAGTGGAATTCGCTGACGGAGAATCAGGAAAAACATATGCGTTAATTTGGGAGCAGATAGTTTGTGTTGCGACATAATGCTGAACTGTAGGCAGAATATATGTCGCGACAGAATCCTCTCTGTCGCGACACTGACTTCTATAACATGGAAAAGTTTATTGAGACAGAAAAGATGATGGAGAAGAAAACTGGAGTCGGTAGTGAGTTAGTAATGGATGGCCCGACCTGGTTGCAACAAAGGAAACGATGTGCCTTGACTTAAGAGTGTTTGGTATCACGATAGAGATCTTCAAGTCGCGACACAGAAATCAGCTGAACACAGAAAAGACCTATCATGACAAGAAATATGGGTCGCGACAAGAAGACAGGCTGAAAGAAGAAAAGTTATGTAAGGCACCGAGAAAAACTAGGCCAGCGACGGAAAAGATCTTGCATCTGAGACAAGTGTTGTCCGACCTGCAACATATTGGGGTCGCGACATGCAAAACATCCGACACAAAGTCTAGGTCCTGACAACAAAAAAATAAAATGAAACTGAAGCCGGTCCCTAAGTGGCGACGGAACTGCTCGCGACGGAGACTTTTGGGTCGCGGCCCAGAGATGACGATGTCTGAAGACGGTTTGTGAGGCAAAAACATAAATGATGTGCGTAATAAAGAAAAGTTGGGTCATGTCACCAATTTGAAGAAGCAGACTCGGCTGACCTGTAAAGACCAAAACTTGTCGAGGCCGAGAAATCGAGGAAGAACACATGGAAACTTGGGTCGCGACACTGACTTGCGAGGCTGCATTGAAGCGTGTTGCGACATGAATTGCCGATGTTGCGACATACATGTTTGAGGAATAAACAGAATATTGTCGCGACAAAGGAAACTGGCCATTGACAGAGTTATTATCTTGAAGGAAAGAAAAATCTTCATAACAAAAATATGTTGTCGTAACTTTCAGCAAGAATGAGTGAGATCTTGAGTCACAACAAAATGATTGCATACTTGGAACTAAGACTTGCAACAAGAACCTGAAACTACGTTCAGATAACTTTCAGTCTGCAATTGAAGACAGCACAGACTAAAAATTTGAGATTCATAAAGCATTGAAGTTAGGGGCCAAAAACTAGAACTCTATCGTAGAAGCATTTGCGGAAGCGAGGCGGTCGGTCGACAACGATGAACCATAATAATACACACGGGAGCTAAGGACTCATTTGTATTGTATTTTTCTTTTATTTTTTATTTTTCTTATTTTCTTTTCTCATAGATTAGCGTTAGCGTGAAATTTTGATTTGTTAATGGATCTGAAACAGTGATTTGTTCATAAGTTTTGAAGTTGAAATTTAATTTTGCAATGCATTTACAATTACTGTTTGAATTCAATGAACTCCAAACAAATGTTGAACTCATTTCTTTAGTTGATTGATTCTGAGTGGAATTTTCACGATCGATATTTCAATGTATCTTTGCGCCAATCGATTTCGAAACACAACCGGCCCGGGGAAAGATCTGATGTTAGTTATGGTCTAGTCTACAAAATGAGAAGAAAATTTCCTGAGTTGAATTTTGAGTTTATTGAATGGTGTTGTTCTTGATTATTAATTGTTCCCCACTAGTAGCTTATATACCAGTAGAAGGTATTGTTTTAGCTCACGATTTCAGGAGGCCCTCTGAGTGACACAGAGATGGAGATTCCTAAGAATCTAGATCAGTTACTTGGGGGTATGTTAGACTAATATTGAAGAACTAATGAGCTCTGAAAGGTTCCTTAGATAAATCCTCAATTTGATCATGGTTTGAGATTGGGTTGAGTGATATATTAATTTAATCAATTAGAGAAACTCTCCTTGATGCGGAAGAATGATCTTGATCGTGTTAGCATGAAGAGATCAATCAAGGGAAAGAGAAAATTCTTTCAGATCTTAAGGATGAGACATCATTCTTGTTGTAGAAATCTTGCAGTTGCCCTGTCTTGGGAAGCAAGAAATATGCAGTCATGAGAAATGGGTATGAAGTATTGGAAAAGAAAAACAACCAGATCTTACAGAGAAATTCTATTTACAAGCAATTGATTAGAATCATGTTTCAGGAATGAACATGAACCTCTACTTAGTGAAAAGTATGGTTAGAGGAGGAATCCAAACTATACTACCTTACCTCTTGACAAATTCGATTCAACTCAGGAAAAATAGAATGAGAATAGGATCACGGGTGACAATTTCACAGTGGTGAAATCCTAGTGTTTACTTTATTGATAATGTCTGGATTCAGTCCAGAGGTTGCATATGGGATTTAATTTTTTTCCCTTTATATCAAATATATAGGATTTACAGTGATTTAAATTTGTATTAAAATTACTATTTTCATCAGCTAGGCGTTCAAATAGTGTAGAACTTGAGTAGTTAGGGTAGTTGAAGTTTGAATTCCTTTCAATCTCTGTGGGAACGATATCCGGACTTATAGAACCACTTTATTACTTGTACGACTTGTGCACTCGTAGTTTTTTTTAAGACCTAACTGATTCGTTTAGGCCAAGTAGGTGTTCGGAATCAACAAAATTTATATCCTAGGATTCCCTCTACGCTGACCTTAAGCTATTTATGATATAGTGGCTCTAGATTCGAACACAAGGATGGGTTTTCTTCGTGAAGAGAGAAGAGTTACAGGTGCATTGAAAATGGTGTTTCTCGTTGGACTTTTAGGGTTTGTGAAAAAGCAGTTGCGTGAATGGTTTGAAAACTGAAATATGAAGTAAAAAGTTAAGAGGAATTCATGAAGTCTCGAGCCCTTTGGGCTTAGGGTTCTAGGTTAGCAGAGCATGTCTCAGTCTTCCTTGCGTTGAAGATCATGTGACATATAGTCATTTCCCGGTGGATCTTCATTTAGCTTTAAAACCTAAACCACAGAAGTTTTCCTCTTGAAAGATGGCGTTTGATTCGCGCAAATGTCCTAACGGTGAGAACATCTCGAAAACCTACCTACGGTAACTAATAGGAGACAAGCACTTTGGGCATCGGTGGATCTAGTGATAAGTATCACTTGAACCCAAAAGTTTACCAAATACACGTTAGAGAGAGCATGCCTAAAGATTTTTAACCTAAGGTGAAGCGAACCTGAATACCCTTAAATGCATATGAAGGCATGAACATGCGTGCCACCAAACCAACACCAGGTGGCCTTCCCCTTCAAGGATGAGGGGTTTTAGCGAGCATCCCTTGATTTGTCATCGCTCGAGGTGTTTATTTCATCACAAGAAAGCAAGAAATGGAGAAAATCACAAAACCCGTTAGAGGGAGGAAGCTTAGGTTGCACTCGTGATTGATGGTGATTGTTGATTGATTTACAAGCAGGCGGAAAACATATAGGTGCTCAATAAGGAAATTACAAAGTGTGCTAATGAACCAGAGTACGTGAACGGAAAACTTGTATAAAACCACGAAAGGCGGGTGAAAAGCGGTCAGCAGGGCACAGGTGAAGCGGTGTTCAGAAATTCATGAAGTTGCGAAATTGCACGTTGAATTTGCAACCAAAATTTCCTTTGAGCTCCTTCTCTTGATGTTTGCTCAAATTTCCTCGATTCGATCATGCATCTTGGATTCAGCTCGGGTTCAACGTGTTTGAATCGGATTGAAATAATGAGGCATTTGACACCGCAAAATACTAAAAATAGCTACAAAATGTGATCGATGTAATGGGACCCCAATGTATCCAATTGAGTTATTAAAGTCGATTAGTACAAAAAAAGTGTTTGAAACCACCGTTATACGGAACAAATATGTATTTGGGTGTAATCACTCCCCAATGAGCCATTGCAGTCCTTAGCAATGATAAGAAGGAAGATCATGCGAGCTAGGTTTTGCAAAAAGGGATTATGCATTTAAAAGTGTGTGTTTAAATAATACTTAGCCTGATATGACAAGTTGGGACTGCTGCATAAACCAGCTTGGAGAACAAATGCCATACAGAACAAGTTTAGAGCGGTGTTCATTCAAAATCAATAACCAAATTCCACCAAAATAAGTGTTTTTAGGTGATCGGTTTGTGCACCAATAAGCTACTAGCTACTCCGACCAGGCTACTGCGTACCACTTGGCTGTTGACCAACCTAAAATAGATTCGGTTCCACTCTTGTTCACACTTCTATTGTATTGTAGGGTGCAATGAAAACTACGACTTCACCAAAGTCCGTGTAGCAGAGGATCTACCGGTAATCCCAACCAGCTTCAGGTTTAGGGCATCAAGTCAAAAAAATCTTTCAACCACAAACTCTGGGTTTCACCACAGGACTTGGAATGAATTAGAGAATCTGCACCCTGGCTATTAAGCTCCACAAGTACCCATTGCGTTTCGTCGGTGACTTAATAATTAGCGTATCTTTGGGCTTTAAGCTTCCTTCGCTGCCCCTACGATGGGTGCTTTCCGGGTTTCAAGGCAAGCGTCGCGACTTCTCTCTCTTTTCTTCTTTTCTTTTGTCTTTTCTTTTTCCTTTGGAAGACACATTGGCCTTGCTCGCAGGGAACTCTAACCTATTATGGTGTCGATGAAGCTACAGGCCGGTTTGGGGCGCAAAGGTATACCTTCTCAACCCATTGATGAAAACTAAGTGACGTGTGTTGTGGCTAGAGAATGGTGGAAGAGACGAGGGGTTAATTACCGGGGTCTTCAAGCCGACCCTGATAACTCGATCAAGCATGGAACCATTCTAACGTGATGGTAGCATACATTGCTTCAGCACTAAGAATTACAGGAAAAGGAAAAACCACAACAATATAGGGACAAAATGAGATGCAAAGTGTAGAAAAAATAGGGCCCTTATTATATATATCAAAATTGAATTTACAAAAATTTTTAATTTTGCAAAATGAAGTAAGCAATGACCTCTAAATATACAAAAAACGGGCTTAGTTGGGCATGTGGTCTGCAAAGAAAAACTAAAGTCAAAAGAAATTATGACGTCACTTCTGGCAGCTAACTCTCTCTGACTAGAATTAAAAAGTTAGACGGAGAAATGTAGTACCTCGATGTTGTTTGGAGAAAGTCGTCCTGTTGGCGAAATTTGAGTGTTGCTGTGGAGTGGTTGATCTTTGTTGCGTCTAACATCCAAGGGATCTGCGGGGGTTGATGGTGGAAGGCGATCTGCTTGGGGAAGGGATGGTTGAGGCTGACGAGGGGGCATGCGGGAGGCGGCAGGAGCTGAGTGGCTGAGACTACATGTGGGATGGCTGACTGCGTGCTCTGGTAGCCTCGGTGCAAGTCATCCTCTCTGATAGTGCGGCCTGGGAAGCTACAAATGATGCTGTAGTGGTGGAGAAACGTCACGGAGACTTCCTCCATGATGGTCGAAGTCCAGTGGAGAGAGTGCTTGTCTTATTGGGGCGGTGCGGAGGTCTCGGCAGTATACGAGAAGCCGGTGGGCATGGGGCAGGACTACAGCATGGAGGGTAGGGCATCAGGGCCCCAAGATGCTGATGCTAGAGTTCTGGGTGGTCGATTGGAGCTGAAGGCTGCAGTGGATGACCCAGTGAAGTTAGACGGAGGCTCCTCGGTGTCTGCTTCTGGGGACATGTCCCCTTGTGGATATCATCGGTAAACAGTCCTCGTCGATCCGGAGGAAGATGAAAGGCATGAGGCCTAGCTCGCCATCGATCGACAATAAGGTGGCCCTCACAGCCGCAGCTGGCCTTCTGATCGAGGCTCGACCGGAACCCCGATGTGCTCAGGCACGGCTGTAAAGTCGTAAGAGCATGAGAGGCATGGACTCGGTGCGGGAGGCTTCCCAGTGGTGGACCACGTCTCGAAGTGAAATAAGAACGATCATAATCGACTCGTCGAATGGAACCGTTAGCCTAATGCGATATAAACCTCGAAATAGCTCCTCTCATACGAAGAGCGATATCTTTTGGTGGAAACATAATGAACCTCGATATGTGGTATATCAAAAGCATCGTTGCGGGGAGATGGCGCTGGAGAGCAATATAGTCCACGGGATGGCGTCCATGGAGAAGCGGACGCCTCCTTGGTCGAGGATGGGACCCGCTTGTCTATAGTCGGCTGCGTTGGCGGGACCAGCAGCGGATGGAGCGGTTGTGGGCGCGGGAGCCGAGAAGTATCCACTGGCGGCCCGTCGATGGAAAATGCGCGGGCGATGGAGTTGGCCTCACGCTGGGCTTCATCGTATGATAAAACTTCGTGTTCCCAGGATAATGTAGAATGGCGCGTGGCTCCGCCAGATGACTGGATGGTATCTGCACGCGAGGAGCATGGAGTGCGAAGACTCAGTGCAGCGGCAATCTTAGGAGATCTATTAAACCTTCCAGGTGAAATCTCTCTTCTTTGCGATCCAACATTTACAGGATGGGGCTGCCAGTAAGCCGCGATGGATGGGGATAAGAGTCCCGGGGGCTCAGGCTCTTGTGCCACCCGATAAGGCGGTGAGGTGGCGCCAGGTCTCGAAGTGGATGACTCCACGGGCTGAGAGTCAGGCCCCTCTCTTGGGCGATAGGAGCCCTCCCGAGGTCCCTTTGGAGATCGCGAAGGAAGCGGCGGAGTAGAACGACTTCGGGTATGATATCTCCTGCAGGCGGGGGCCGCAGGAGGCCCTCAGCATCAGCGATGGCTGATGCCACAGGCCTTGGTTGGGCCGGGGAGGCGGCGCGATTGAGGGAGGTCTGCGGTGGCGTGGCCCAGGCGGCCAGCCCAGCGGAAGGGGCGTCGGGACGGGGAGGCGAGTAGGCAGGCCTGAGGCCCCCAAGGGCAGGCGACTGGGGGCAGCCAATGACGTGGCTGCTTCGGGGAAGGGGTTAGGCAAGGGGTGGGACACCCCAGGTACTCCGTGGGTGAGAATGAGCCATACAGTCTTAGCCATTGTGGACACGATGGAGGAGCTTAGACTCTGAGGAGGGAGAAGAGTTTATTTGAGGCGGAAGGATGAAATATGAAATGAAAATGAAAGGGAATGGGGGAATGGTGTTTAAATAGGGTTGGGGTAGATTGGGAAGACATGACGGTGTCATTAGTGACCATTAGTGGATGGTTAAAAAAATTATAGAAATTCATTGCGAGGAGTGTGAAAGCGAGGAACTTTGTTGCATGACAACGGTCTGCGAGGCTGCGAATTTTAAGCAACTAATGTAAAATTCCTTGAGGTTGCGAAAATTCTCAACACAGGGAAATTCTCGAGCAAAATTTTGCTCCCAGCCACTTGGAACATACGCAACAACCACCAATTAAAGTATGAGAAGATAAGCTTGAAAAATAAGGAAATTTACAAATTTGAGAATTAAAAATTAATGAAAATCCTAATTTAAAAATTTAGTAATATAAAGCCAATCAGTAAAAATTTGGAGTGTGGTTTCCAGTTCTGAACCCACTCTGTTGTCGACATGAGGTTTCATGGGGGTCTAGGAAGCTCACTCACTTTCTTGCGGTGTGGTTTCTTTGCAGTTGAGTTGGCTCTGCTCCTTGGTGTTGGCATCTGCTCTACGGTGGTCATGGTGGAATAATGATCTGAGGAAGGGTGATGCAGTTGATCCTTCATTAACTGCTTCTTAGTTCTTTGTTAATTCTTCCTGCAGTTTTTGATTATTGTTCTTTCCTACACCTGTGCCACTCAGGTAGACTTCTTCTGATTTCTGCTCCTCTTCCTCAGCTGGTTTATCCTTGTTACTGGTAAATGTTGAGCTCACGTGTCATGTTCTTAGAAGGTGAAATTTGCATCTTGTTCCGGTAGTTGATTATAGCATTAGATGTGGCCAAAAATGGCCTCCCAAGTATGATGGGCACTTGGTTAGTGCTCTCTACCATTGGCTCTGTATCAAGAACCACGAAATCCACAGGATAATAGAATTTGTCTACCTTCACCAAGACATCCTTAACTATCCCCTTTGGTATTTTCATTGATCGATCTGCTAAGGATAGGGTGATGTTGGTAGACTTTAGCTCCCAAACTGCTGCTTTGTACATTGTTGGGTATGGCGGTGGGTTGCTGCGCTCGGATCCGGTAATGCTTTACTATGCGGGTCCCTCGATGTTTGAGGCGAGATGGTGGGGATCCACAGATCTTTATATTTCACGAGTTTGCCCCGGATGATAGGCGACTTGTTCGGTCGGGAAGACCTTCTTGTTAATGCCTTGACCCCTTTTTGACCCGTACAAGTCCTTTAGAAATTTATGGGTTGGAACTTGTTTGATCATGTCGGCTTACGATGGGATGTTCACCTTTACCTTTCGGCACTTCGGATGCCTTCTTGCTTAGAAGCCTTATTTTTGCCTCTCGGTGCTTAGGGAAATGGGGGAGGCATGCTTTCATTCATCGAATCCTCTTTAATGAATATGTGTTCTTGCTCACTTCCTGAATTCTCTGGTTTTCCACATGAGAAGTTTGGGCATCGAGCACTCATTCATACCTCTGGGGTGATAATGGCGGACTTCACCATCAATTTTTGTGCGAGCTCCCTTTGTAAGCAATTCATGAACTCACCTAGGATTGGGCGTGTCGGGAGGAATCTCCTTTCCTCTGCACTTGTTGCTGATTGGTGTTGTGATGGATGATTGCATAGTATCAATTTTTGATTGAGCTTTGAGCCCATTAATTCTTTAATCCATGGAGCTTTCTACCTTTTCTATTCTTTGGTTTTATCTACGAGCATTGATAGTTTTCTGCTCTACAAAATTCCCACCACCTTGCTCAAATTCATGATAGCTTACTCAACAAGTGATGAGGTTGGTGGCTGGCTTCTTTGCTGAGAGGTGGACCATGCATTCTTTGCTTGGTGTGCCCACAGGGGAGCATATATTGGAGGTCTAAACCAGTAGGTTGGGGTGGTTCTTCCAGGTTGGGATTATAGGTGTTGCCATCTTGGGCATCGGTGGTAACATTTTGGCCTGTTGTTGCATTTCAACCATCAAATCCCATGCGGGGAGAAATTGGACAATGTTCCCCCTTGATGGTGGTAGATTGACAATTGAAACATTTTTGCAGGCGAAGGCGTAGATGCCTACCAGTCCGCTGCCCATTGCCTCACCTTGTTTCTCTGTTCAAGTTCTTTGCATCCTTCTGTTCAGGGGTGGACAACAGCCTTTAGTTCTACGTAGTGCAGTGAATAAATGCCTCCCCTAGGGTTTACTGTGTGCTTCATTCTCTCTACTTCCCTTGGGTTCGGCTCATCACATCCCTTGGAGGTTTCAGCCACATAGTTGAGGAAGTCCATAGCTTCATCAGGATTCTTGCTGAGGAAGTCCCCTCCACACATGGTTTCTAAGAGTTGTTTCATGGAAGGAGACATTCCATCATAAAAGTGGTTGACCAACATCCACGTATCGAAGCCATAATTATTGGGCATGCGATGATAGTTTCAAGATACCTTTCCAACCCAACGATAAAATCTCTCATTAACCGAAAGGTATAAATTTTTCTCTTCAAATTGTTGGTCTTATGGGCACTGAAGAACTTCTTCAAAAATTCGCTTCCCCATGCTCATGATTACGATGGTCCTTGGCCTAAGTGAATTAAGCCAAATTTTGGCTTTATCTTTGAGGGTTAAGGGGAAGGCTTTCAGCTTGAGCAAGTCCATATCAAATGCACCCTTCTTGAAAGTTGTGCAAACTTCCTCAAAATCCTGAATGTGTGTGTATGGATTTTCGTTTTCCATACCATGAAAAGTCAGGAGCAGGGGCACCAGATAAGGCCTCACTACCACATCCTTAGCAGGGGGTATAATGCATGAGGGTGCACTCACCCTTGGTGGGTGTATGTGATCCCTCATCGATCGTAGGCATTGGGTTCACAGGTGAACCTGACAGCTCTTGTGCGAGGTGGGGTCTCCATCTGATTGGTGTGCAGGCGACTTCAAACCATTAATTGGTGCACTTAGCCTTTCAATCTACCTCGGTGTTTGTCCTTGCATAATTTTTTTCTTTACGAACACCACCCATTACTTCTTGTGTGGCAAAAATGCGAATAATACTACCAAAAGGTTGATATTAGCTAAAAAATGAAGCGGGATAAAATAATTACACACGAGTGAAATTTGAAACTCCACTGGTGAATTTTCAAACTTGCACATGATGGCTTGCAAGTGGAGAAAAATGGTAAAATAAAAAGAAGTAAATTTCACCAACACTTGTGATGAATCACAAGTTCATAACCTCTCTTTCTCACTGGGCACCATCGACAGCGATACATTTGATTCGTTTGACGAAATGGGTGTTAGATAACAAAATTTATATCCTATGATTCCTACTCTTTTGTTGTAGCAAAGCTCTCTTGTAGTATAATAGCTCTAAAGATTGTGAACACAGGGATGGTTTTCTTGTGAAGAAGGAGTGCGATTACATTTGAAATAGTGTTTTCTCGTTGGATTTTTAGGTTTTGTGAAAAACAATGTGACATGAATGGTTGGCAAATAACTAGTAAAAGATTTAAGAGAGAATTCACTTGAGTCTCAAGACATGAACTTAAGGTTCTGATTGTAGAGCATCCTCAGAGTCTTTCCTCGCGTTGGAGATCATGACATATATAGTCATTTCCCGAACCGGGTCTTCATTTAGCTTTAAAACTAAACAAGTTTTCCTCTTGAAAGATGGCATTTGATTGAATAAATGTCACCCAGCAGGTGAGAACATATCTCAAGAAACCCACCCCTCTTGGTAACTAATAGGGGCAATGGCTGGGCATCGGTAGATCTAGTGATAGTATGCTGAACCCAAAAGTTTGCCAAACCCACATTAGAGAGCATACCTAAGAGTTTAACCTAAGGTGAGAAGTAAGACATAAATACCCACTTCAGTACATACATGGCGCGAGAACATGCGGTTGCCTCAAAACCAACACCAATGTAGCGTGGGGATGAGGGTTTAGCCAACACATCCCTTGATTTGTCATCATCGGGTGTTTGACTACCATCACAAAGAAAATAAGAGAAATGGAGATAAAATCACAAAACCAGTAGAGGGGAGGAAGCTTCGTGCCTCATTGATTAATGGACTGATTGTTGATTGATTTCTGGCTTGAGGCGGAAGCATGAGTGCTCGGTAAAGGGTACAAAGATATGCTGTAATTAAAATTACATAAAGGAGCAAACTTGTATAAAACAAAAAATGGGTCAAAAGCAATCCAGCAGAAGACACCTGTGGTGGCTTCGATGCGAAATTTCGCGAGGATGCGAGAATTTGCGGAGGTTAAATTTATATCTGCCAAGGCTCGTGAGCTCGCCTGCTTGATTATTTGCTCAAATTTCCTACGCCTGATTGATCATCGTCTCCAAGATTCTTTCCGGAGTTCAACGTGTTTGGTCGGATTGAAAGATAATGAGGCATTTGACTGCAAAACTACTAAAAATAAGCTACAAATGTGATCGGTATAGCGGAGACTGATGTATCAATTGAGTTATTAAAGTCGATTAGTACAAGGAGTGTTTAAAACATACACATTATCACAGGCTCAAAATAACACTATTTGGAGTACAATCTAACTAAATCTTAAATTGGTTTTTAGTGACAAAACAATTCTTCTACTTGAGCATACAACATATGAAGGTCTTAACAGTTTTTAGCTACCGCGTTCAGGATTAGGATAATAACTTTGATGATGGTGATTTTAAAAATTCGGTACATAGCATCTGGTCCTACACAAGTTTTCGCGCTCCGGGATAGAAATAATCTAAAATCAATATTCGACAAAAAGAGATTAATTGACATTTTTCTTTGTTTTACAAAATTTCGTAAAATCAACAAAACAAGCTTAATAATAGTACGAATACACTGATCTGGAAGCTTAATGAATATACAATTTACATCACTAACTCGATTTGATCCTCGCAGGTTTCCACTCAGAAGGTATTAAACATAGAAAATCGTGCGTAACTGCCGCCTCTAGATACGTAAATTAAAAAAAGAACCTTGAAAACTGGAAAAGTTACCACGCCGAAGATAGAAGCATGGCTAATCAAATAGAAAGATCGCACTATTTTAAGAAGAAACAGAGACCACAGGCCTAACACAACTGGAGGAATCTTTCGAGGCCCATCATCCAAGAAGATCGCTTCCTCGTCGTGAGACAACCCCCCTATTGAGCAACACTCAGTCAAGCTGCCTTTGATTACAATGGTTCAGCAGCACTAGTTCAATGGCCACCCTTCTGAAGATCCAAATGAGCACTTGGGGAGATTTATGAGGATGGAAAAAACTATGAAACTAAATGAAGTTAGACCAGATGTAATCAAGCTTCAACTCTTTCCATTTTCATCGAAACGTATACCTACATGGCTCAATTTCACCGCGCCGATCAATGGAATACTGGGAAGAACCTGTGAAGTATCTATTGAAGGTGTTTTTCCTCCAGCCTCTCACCGAGAGAAGAGGGGAGAAATCATCGTGGTTCAAGTAAGGGGAGGATGAGAGTCTCTACACTACATGGGAGAGATTCAAGAGATTGCCACCTATGCATGGGATAGATCTGATAAGACAGATGGACATTTTCTACCATGCCATGAATTATACCTCCAAGGGTATAATTTGAGGCATCTTGTCGAGGTTTTGCAAATAGCGCAGGAGGCAAGGCAAGTTATCAAGACCTTGCCAAATGCAACTACAAGACTCCATCTGAATTTCGTGAGCAAGAAGAAGAATGAAGGGAAATGGTCCTGATTGATCGGGATGTAATTATTGCACCCATGTGGCTAAGCTAGATGTATAATGAACAAGTTGAGTAGCAATGAGAGGGAGATGCACACCGCATCATGAAGTCAGGGAGCAAGAGAAGGAAGGAGAAGAAAATAAGGGCATAAGGGAAGAAGAGGCTCACCAAGGAGTAAACAAAGTATAAGGAATGAGCATAGAAGTTACCACTCTGCTTCTCCAACCCTAACCTGCCCACACACAGCGCCCGCCACTAAGAAACCATTAAAGCTTTTCCTATTGTGGGGGATCACAACAGTGGTCCCACATGACAGAACTACCATCGACTTATTCACTCGGTTTCAGCAGAAGAGAAGTAACAATAAAGAAGAAAATAGTGGACACATAGGAGAGATCATGCTTAAAAGAACTCAAACCTTGAAGACCAAGTGCTACAATTCATGATAGAAAAAACAAAAGGATTCCTGAATGCATGAGAGTGATTTGCTTAACTCTGAGAATTTCCAAGCTAACACAATCAGGTTTCAAAAAATATCAATGCTACTATCAGAAATCCTATGACCATGAGGGCAAATTCGGGCCCTAACCTTAAAGAAAAACTGGGGAATATATTTCTAAGCACATCTCGAGGTTAACTTAAAGATCTCTACACCAACCGCAATGAGAGGCGCTATGAACTGCAAGGAAGCAAGAAATCAGTAGACAAAAAGCATGCATGGAGATTGAATCAATGAAGAAAAGCTCAAACTAGAGGAGCAAGCAAAAAGAATGCTGAAGAGAAGACAAAGTACAACAAATGTCTAGCTAGGACAAGAAAATCGAGCAATTTTCTTGGGAGAAACCCAAGGTGGATTTTTCTTAATCTTTAATAGTTTTATTAGCTCGAGTAGTTCAATTGAATTTCTGTGTCTGAGGTTGCAGTTTAAATATGTCAGTAGTTTTACTTTTCTAATTTGTTCATTTTCAGTGAATGAAGAAAATTCAAGAAGAATTTCATTAGACAAGAGTATTCTCAAATTAAAAGCATGTACTAACTACAAGGGGAGAGTTTTCTATCTTTAAACTTATTTTAATGATAATACATATTAAGTTCGGGGAGTTTCACGCCAATTTACTAATGCTATGTTGATGTGTTTTAATGAGATAGTTGTTCGCGATTGAATTGTTGATTTGTCGTTAAATATGACTTCTACAATACAAATGGAATATTAATCGAAGTCAGGTGATTAATCGAAGCTAGCGCGCTTAAAGCTGCGAAAATCGGGAATATCCTTGTCGCGATTAAAGAAATCTCGGTCATTGCTTTATGAGTATGAAAAGGCTATTGCAACAAGAAAATATCATGGTCAAGACACCATAAGAAAATTAGGTCACGCACGTTAAAAGTTCGAACATGCATGTAACTCATCGAATATAATGTCGCGGATAATCGCTTTTCCTATCATGATAAGAATTTTTGAAACTAAAGTAAATGGCAACAGAAACAGTGTCGCGACCATTTTCAAACGGTGTCGCGACCCACTTTTCAATTTGCAGAAACCAATATCTATCGCGACAGGAATTTTCTTATTGCGACCCAGACAGATTATTCTCAGTCAATTGGTTGAGTCCAATGACATGTGTCGCAACAAAATTTTCTAATGTAAGGACTATTCATTGTTGCTATAAACCTAAAGTATGTCGCGACATGAAATTTTAAATAATAAAGACTAGAGCGAAAATATTAATTTTGAGGGTCACAAAATAAATTCCGCAGTTAAAATTAAAGGCTATTTTTGTGACCTAATCATTTACTGTCATAATCTACTGAGGATAATATATCTACTTATTAGAGCCATAAACTCGTAAGAAGCTCTCAAAAACTAAAGCCATCCCTTACCATTGTTCATATCACTCACACTCTAACAAAAAATCTTCACCTTTCTCTCACCTCACTTTGAAAACCCTAGGACTTCGTAGACCTTAAACCCCAAATCCAAAGCCGCCTGACAGGAACTCAGAGTTATAGTTCCAAACCTCAACGAGATGATGGAAGAATACACAACTGGTGAAGAGGAGGGTCATCTAGAACCTCAAACTGAGACAACTCAAGTGGCGTGAACTGAGCAGGAAGAGTACAACCTCGCCGTAAAGACACACAAGAAAAGAGCTTAAACAAGTAAACCGAGCAAGCTAGAAGGGTGGGAAGACAATGAAGTTTATTTCAGATGAAGATTACTCCTTCCAAAGAGAATATGAGCGATAAAGGTTTAATGCAGCGGGGTTCAAGACTATCCACCGTCGAAATCAAAAGAGGGCTGGAACCTGCTTGCAAGGTTGCCAAGCCACTGTTATGTCAGAATGGTTGTGAGTTCTACTCCGTAATATGATAGACATGAAGGAAAATGCGCATGTCAGGAGGGAGTAAGGGTCCCTATGGGACATGAAAGGATTACTACAATTTCAGAAATCGGATCCCAAAATGGCCCAACAATAAAAAGTTTATCAAAGAACCCAACCATGAAAAAAATAGTGGGATTTCCGACCGCGGGAAGGAAATGGAACTCAACGAAGAAAATCTCATGAATCCATTCACAGTTCCTTAATGTATAGCTTAAGGTCCGTTTATTTATAGCTTCGTTATAATTCCTATAAAGCATCTTTGCACACAGGAGAATGAAGGCCATCATCTATACGCTCATCAAGGGTTATAAGTTTGATGTGGGGAAAATAATTGAAACATCTATCAAAACCTTCCACAAGATTGTGAAGAGGGGACTGATCCCCCATCAAGCAACTATCACCAAACTCTGTGTTCTGGCTGGAGTAAAAGGAATATGGGCAGAGAGGAGACTGGTCTGGTAAGGTTTCTTCTTTAACCCGACTGTAAGGGCCAAAGGTTCAAGAGCTTAAAAGAAAAGAAATGGAGATTGTGGAAGTTGCAGAGAAGCCTCAAGAAGAAGAAGAAGAATAAGTGGGGATGAAGCAAATTCCAGAGGAGGCCTAACTTCTAGTGGAGAAAGAAATTCATAGCACAAGCCCAGATTTCAAGATCCCCATAAGGGAATACTAACCAAGAGAAAATCATATAAACACAGAAATAAAGAAATCATGGAGATGCTAGTTTATATGAAAAAGGAAATGGAGGAGAGAGAGAAGTGGGAACAACAACAAAGAATAAGAGAAGAATTTCTGATGTGATCAAGAAGAGAACATGATGGGAAACAAATTCTGCTGAGAGAAGAGAATTGAAGGAAGAATGAAAGGAGAAAGAGTGGTTATAAAGATTGACTCAAAATATAGTCCTTCTACAATGAGCAAATTGAAAAAGCATGAAGATGGGTCACCTTAGACAAAGAGAAGAAAAAGCAGCGAAGTATGCATGTATGTGAGGGGTCTCAAGTATCTCTATAAGGAACAAAGCCAAGGAATTTGGGAAGCTTGTGGAGAAGAGGGACAAGGAGTTAGAGATAGACAACAACCACAAACAAAAGCTGTGGAAAGAAAGTCTAGATCAGGCGAATTCAAATTTAGTGAATGTCACACACTATGCCACGAACTCAGCTGTTCATGAATAACATAGAATGAGGCAAGCATTGAAATTGATCACCAAGTGGAATACACCAATGATCATTGCCTCTTCAACAAGGAAGATCCCTCAGAGGCGAGAACCAAACATCACAACTCAAGTTTCCTTCATCTTTAGCTATTTCAACCTTGAACCTCCTAACCTAAAATTCTCTAAATCCTACAAAAGAATGAGATGAACCCCTAGCCTCTTTTCTCTAAACCCAAAAAGTGTAATCGTCCCTCTGCATTAAAGTTCAACAAACAATTTTATGAAAGATTCGTGGTCAAATTTCAGGTTCATTGCTAATTGCTTAATATTATATTTTTGTTTTGAATAAATGAATAACTTAATGTGAAAAAGGAGTCAAGCATGCTCTGGGTTGAAATGAATAGATTACAATTATTGTGTACTGTGTTGTTTGAGCTGAATATTACGATCAATGAACTTTACTTGACTAGAACAACACAACAACAAACCCAACCAAACAACAAACCTTTGTACTGAATGTGGTGCTCAATAAATCGAAATCAGAAGTTGCATGTGTAAGCTAAAATGAAGTTTAGGTTCAAATTTAAGAAAAATGTATTAAATAGACATCATAAATAAGACTTTAAAACTGTTATATAAACAATAAGGTCAGTGAAAGTCCTGAAAAACAATGCACATGGTCAAAACTGTTCTTAAAATTAGTAAAGGATCGTGTACATCTTTTTTGTCTGGCCACAATCAAACATTCTAAGGTCCTAGCAAACCCCAGCAGACACAGCCTTTAGACGAAACTAGTTTAATAATTAATTTAACATGAAGTGATATAGGCCATCCTTGGAAGTTTGAGCCTTTCTAAGCTCATCCTCAAAATATGCATACATAGGCCGGTTCCGCATTTGAGCCAATTGTCTAGTTTCTTCATTTAAACAACAATTGAGTCAAAACCCTTCCTTATTCTAATCTTATAGTAAAGAACCCTTATTTGCCTGTGGTTTTTAACGTGAACTTCAAAAATACAAATGACAAGCTGAGGAATGTTATTTTGATCTGAAAGAAACAAGAATGAAGTAATGGGTATGAAAGAAAATGAAGAAATGGGAAAGAATGCGTAGATGAAGTCAAAATTGTAATTGTCAAATGGGATTAAGTTTTTGTCTTGCGGGCCTTCTCTCGAATTAAGTTATTAGGTGTTTCAACACCTAGTACCCTAATGGTCCGGTATGGAGCCGCTAACCCAAAGTTCAAGAGTAGTAGAAAGCCTAAGAAGACAAGACATTGCACTAATCCTTTGAAACCTTCGACAAGTAAAAGAAAAGCAAAAGGGAATTTTCTCAAAAGATACCAAACTGAGAATATGCAAAGATGATACATTAAGGACAAGTCTGGGGAATATATTTTTCAAAATTAGAAGAAAGAAAAGATGCATAGAGGCAAAGATACACACTTGAAGAAAGGAATCTAGGTAAATGGAAAGAAGCCTAAATTCTTCACTTATCTACTCCACTACCTAAGCCAAAATCTACGTTTAAAAGACCAAATTGATTCAAGGTGGTACTTGGCTTCACATTAGTGAGAGACTAATATGAAAACAAGCACTGGACCTTGAAGAGCTAAAAGAAATTGCAAACACTGCGGTAGAGTCCTTAAGATTAGCTTAATCCTACCAAGGAGGAAGGGAAAGAAAACATCACACACAGAGATCAAGAATAATTGACTGAATTGACAGCACTTCACCAGTTTGTTTGCAAATATAAAATTTTCTTTGTTGAACCAAAACTAAATTTGAAATTAAGTCGAGAATCGACTAGTTTCAATTTAAGGTGATTAAAGCAAAACAAAAATTGTCATTAAAATAAAGCACTATTTGAGGACTAACAAATTCATTTTTCTTGGGGACAAGAAAAACTTTAAGTTTAGGGAATTTGATGAGTCTTAAACTCTATCTGGCTTAATCCATTTTTTACTTGTTTAGTATTTTCAGAGTTATTTTAATGCTAAATTATGGAATATTTACCAAACTTGTGTTTTGCAAGCTTTAATTCAAAAAGGAGAAAAATCTAGCAAGAAAGAAAAGAAAAACAGCATTTGTAGTAGTCTATGTCGCAATAGATTTCTCTATCAGGACACACTTCGTTAATAAAGAACCGAGTCACAAACAACATTTTCTCAGGTTGTAACACCATAATCTAATTGTTGACAATTGAGCTAGGTCACGACAAAAGACAGTAGGTTGCGACAAAGAATGGGAAAATCATATGCACGTCAGCTGGGAACAAGATAGTCGTGCTGCAAACATACGTCGAACTGGTTAGAATATCTCACGCGACATAATCCTTCTTTGTCATAATAATCGACTTCTCGCAACATGGAAAAGTTTATTGAGACAGAAAAGATGCTGGAGAAGAAAACTAGGTCGCGACAAAGGGTGCTTAATGGATGAACTGACCTGGTTGCAATAAGGAGAGACAATGTTGTGACATACTTCAAGAAGAGGGCTGATGCTGACAGAGATCTTCAGGTCGCGACACAGAAAGCAGCTGAACATAGAAACGACCGTCAGGACAACAGTTTATGGGTCATGGCGCAAAGACGTCGAAAAGAAGAAAGCTATGTCACACCAGAAAAACTAGGTCGCAACAGGAAAAGATGCTGCATACAAACAAGTGTTGTCGCGGCATAACATATTAGGGTCGCGACATGCAAAACATCCCCAACACAAAAGTCTAGGTCACAACATAAAAAAAATGAAACTACAACAAGGAAACAGGCTAAGTGGCGACAGAACTCTATCGCGACAGACTAAAATCCAACTTGCAGCCAGATCAAACTGTATATGACATGGTATCGATGTTATGATATACATGTTTGAGGAATAAACAGAAATTTTCATAATAAAGGAAACTTGTCACACAGTTATCATAATCAAGGAAAGAAAAATGTTGCACAAAATATGCTGCAACTACAAGAATGAGTACAAGATTCAAGTCAATGGCAGACGACGCATACCCAACAAGGACCCCAGAACAAGAACACAAAACTATCGCTACATAACTTTCGTGTCGCTGATTGAGAAGACAACCCGTCTAAAATTTAGGATTCATAAAGAAGCATTGAAGCAGTATCAAACTTTAGGGCTTTATAAATAGAAATGACTACGTAAAGCAAGATACAACAAAGAACATAAACCGTAATACCCGGGAGCTGGAGGACTTTTTTCAGGTTGTGTATTTTCTTTATTTTTGGCTTCTTCATTTTCTTTCTCATAGATTGAAGACAGAAATTTTAATTTTTGTTAATGATCTAAAAGAAGAAATGGTCTTAAGTTTCGTTGAAATTTAATGTTGCACCATTTACGACATCGCTTTAATCACAGAACTTGACAACATTGAACTCATTTCTTCATGACTGCGAAGGCAAGTGGGAATTTTCCAACGATTTCAATGTATGTTGTAATCCAGCTTTTCAAGAACACAACTTCGATCGAAAAGATCCTGATGTTAGTTATGGTTTTGGTGTAAAATGAGAAGAAAATTTCGAAAGGAATTTTTGAGCTTATTTGAATGGTGTTGTTCTTGATTATTAATTGCTCCTAATTTTAGTAGCTTATACCAATGAAAGGGACTATCGCTTAGCCTGGATTTCAGGAGGTCTTGGAGTGACACTGGGTAGATGGAGATTCTCAGAGTTCAGATCAGTTACTGGGGTGCTGTTAGACTAATATTGAAGAACTAATGAGCTCTGGTAGGTTACTTAGATAACTGCAATTGCTCATGGTTTGAGTATTTAGGGTTAAGTGATATATCACTTTAATCAATTGTAGATCTCTCCGGTCCTGAAGAATGATCTTGACTCCAGCATGAGATTCAGACCATAAGAGAAACCTTTCAGATCTTAAGGATGAGACATCATTCTCTGTTGTAGAAATTGTAATGCCTTGTCTCTGGGAAGCAAGAAATTACAGTCATAAGAAATGGGTATGAAGTATTGGAAAAGAAAAACACCTAGATCTTACAGATAAATTTTGTTTGATAGTAATTGATTAGAATTATGTTTCAGGAATGAACATGAAACTTCAATTAGTGAAAAGTATGGTTAGAGGAGGATTCCAAACTATACCACCTTACCTCGACAAATTTAGATTCCAACTCAGGAAGTACTAGAGGAATAGAGAATAGATGCAGAATTGACAATTTCACAATAGTGAAATCCTAGTGTTTACTCAAAGAATAATCAAGCTCACCTCAATTTTAATTTAGATTTAATTTTTTTCCTCATAATAAATATAGGATTCTAGTGATTTAAATTTGTATTGTTACTAAATTTTCATCTAAACTGGACGTTCAAATAGTGTAGAACTTGAAGTGAAGTTAGGGTAGTTGAAGTTTAAATTTTCAATTGTGGGAACGATATCGACTTATAGATCCACTTATTACTGTGACGACTGCAGACTTGCGATTTTTTTAAGACCTAACTAAATCTTTAAATGAGTTCAAGGACAAACAATTTTTCTTATGAGCATAGAACATATGGTCTTAATGTTTTTACGCCGCTGTTGAGGATTATATAATAACTTTGATGATTGTGATTTTAAAATTTGTACATAGTATTTGGTCTTAACACTCACTCAAATCGCGGGTCCATATATGATCACATACTGAATACACTATGTACTTTTAACAAATGCACCCTTAGCAAATGTGTATACCATAAAGACCACCATATATACATGTGGAACATGTCAATGGTCATATGTGAGAAAATGTTTTTCTATGTCGATGCCACGACACCATAGCATTCTCAACAGCCTTTATGATGGACAAAGGTCTATAAATGTTGAGCAAGAATTGTGTTGGTCCCCAAGTTCATTCTCACAATAATACACCATCACAGAGGTGAGAAAGGATATCTTGGAAGAGCAACCCAATTTTGGTTCTCAGATTTAATTGAAGAAGAAGCAATGACTTGAGGTAAGAATCATGATCTATTTATTCTGTTGCGTTTTGAATGCTTATTTGGAATAAAAAACATGAACAAATTGTGTTTTTTCTCTTACAATCATCTTATTTGAAGGCAAAGCTTCTACGAACCCACACTCATGCTCAATTTATTTAGCTATTCTGATTGCATATTTGGAATATACTCGTATTGATCTTGGATTTGGTTTTTATTACATAAATCATAAATCCCCTTTAAGTAATATCTGACAGCCTAATTTTTGTAAAGGAAACAATGCTGAAAAAGTACTTGTATACTACGAACAATAAAGTACTTAATTTTTTTATACCATTTTTCATGTTTGTTTTTTTCCTTCCACTCAGAATTATGTTTTTTTCTAATTTTTACTTTGTGTTATATTTTTTTGGTCGATCATAAGGTGTTCTAAACAAGTCTGTGTAACATGTAAAAATGTCTTTAAGTCATAACATCAAACTGGTTCCAATATATCAAGAGGACTATAAGGATGGTAAAGTTCTATCACAAAACCCAGTTGTATTTCCCAGACTCGAACTCGAGACCACTAATGAAATTAGGAGAGACCCCAACTATCTCACCTACAAGTTCGATGGTGAAATGTTATTTATTTCCATACACTAATACACTGATGTTACATGTTGGGTACTAGTAAAGTATAGAAGGCATCTCTAAAACTATTAATTTTTTTTTTAAATTAAAAGAATGGCACACATAAGATTCTGTGCAGTTTCGACATATTTAGTTTTTTTTTTGAAATTAAAAATACCGAATAGCTTGAATGAAAATAATGTCAAAACTACATGAATGCACGTCAGCCAAGAATCGCTGATACTGTCTTAATTTTTCTTAAAATATTTATACGTCATAGTCATTATCAGGCATTGACTTTTAAAAAAAGTCAATGACTAATAGCACTGGCGCATTTACTACTCAATGCACTAGTTTGAACATTATTTTCATTTCAAAATTATTTTAGTAATTTTTTTTTCTAAAAAACCTAAATAATTCCAAAGCCCTAAAAAGTAAGTATACTAGCCACTAGAAAAAAAAATGTAGAAAAAAATTTAAGAGCACTTTAAGAGGCTGTGGTCGACACTCTGCAAAATAAGTTGCCTTGATTTGTAGACACTTCCCGAAATCCATCTCAATGATATGGATAGCGTCAAATTACTAAATTTTTACTTGGAGTACTAAAATAAAATTCTATAATCTTGAAATTTCAACTTTAATCTAATACAACAACCATAAAATATTTGTGGGAAACTTTACTAAACTTGCAACCAAACCTTGGTTAATAAAACAAACAATATTAGCAATCAAACGATCACAACACTGTCTGGAACTAAAGGAAGAGAAAAAGAAATCGACAAGGAATAAAGAAACGACAAGAAGATTGTAAAAAGGTTGAGTCTTATGAGGAGTCATAATCTCCTTAAAACATATTCGCTGTCTCTCTAAGCCAAGACTATCTGACGGACGCTTATCTCCAAGTACAAGCGACATAACACCTGATACTACTAACGACCGGAAACTATGTCGATCCCAACAACATCTCTCACTCGCTCACCCATACCAACAATGCTTAGACACAAAACTCACTTCATCCAACCTTTACACACATAGAAACTGAGAATAAGATTCTAATTTTAATACAGGAGAACTCTCATTTTATAAAGGAATAATGACACTTGGTCGTCAGATTGTCCCTAGAATGAATGTCATTCATTTCTCATAATGAATGTAATTCATTTCTTTGGAATAAATGTTATTCAATTGATTTTCCAACAATTTCCCACATGAATGACATTCATGACCAAAACCTTCAAAACTTCGAAAAACTAGGTGATAGATTCAACAGTTGAAACCTGCATATGAGAGATGTGTGTTACCCTTGAACCTTCCCTTTGTAAAAATGAGGTTTACTACTAATAAATAGTAAACATGATGTCCTTTGAACTCTTATGTCATTTGTGTAAATGGATGACATATTTCACACAGAATCTTTTCTAGCACATTTTTACGCTTCACATTTATGACCATTTTGGCCATGGACATACACTTGGTTCTCGTATATTATTTGAAGGAATCGTGCCCTATTCAATTCCCTTTGAAGAGACCCACTTCACTCTTACATAGGTGATCTCCTAATTAAGAGCAATTCATATTCCTTTTTTTTTACTTTCTATCTCACAAAGAACATTTAAAGCAACACTTAACCTTCATTTTACTAAAGATCAATTGCTTATCACAGGAATGTACATGGAAGATCCTCAATAATGATAAGCAGACCAAGTCTTCACGCTTTAGTCAGTCTCCTTGAATCCCAGATCTGGGGGGTCCCCAATCAATTAGGTCAAGTGTCCACCGAATCGACTTATTCTTTTATAGGCTTTAATCTTATCTCCTTCAAGACAACTAAATTTATTTAACCTTGGTTATGTGATCCCGTGGTTATTTTTGGATTTACTATAGTCTAAAGAGATAACCTCAACATGAGTATTGTAATGATGGTTTCAGGTCTATGACGAATATGTCTAGACGCACTATTGTACATAGTGTTTTGTGCCTACCAATAGCGCATTAACTATTGCAAAGGTATGCAATTGAGGCATATACTAGCCATATCGAAGATCCTTTATGAAGTAAATACAACCATTCGTCTCTTCCCACATTCGTCTAATGTTATAAAACCCAGACCTATCAGGGATCTAGAAATAACAGCTTTTTTTTAGGATTTACATGAGACTGCTCTCCATCTAGTAAGCACATAACCACTTATGATTTTGAGTCCTTAATATTTGATATCCAAGAACACCTGTCTTCATGACAAAGAGGATATCTTGCATAAGTAGCCTATAATCATGAGTAAATCATAAGTACTTATACTTTCATGATTCTCGCTAATGCTTCGACTGTGATTACTCATAACTACAATTTTTACTAATCAATAGGCTATGTCCGGGTCTTGTATAACTCATTAGTTACATCAAACAACCTATTACTCTAGAGTATTCTACTTGAGAAACACTCTCTCCTTTTATTTTGAATGTATTGTATTGTTAGATCAACCTAAGTGTTCTAGCAATTTCAAAATTGTCTTTTAAACTTTCCAAGAATATTGATCAACATAACGTGATTGACTTAGAATGAGTCCAAGATGACATTCTAAGTAAGATTTATCTTAATATAGTACTCAAGTCCCATGTCTTTCATGTGAAACTTGGAATTCAATATATTCTAGCAGATATGATCATCTTATCATCACTAAGCGGACAATAAGCATACATTTGTCACATTCATTGATTTTAAATCCTAGACATCATAACATTGTCAAATTCATGACATCATAATAGACTTAGCTCCCAAATTAAAGTGGTCATCTGAGATAAGACATTTTGTTTAATATTTTTACATGCTTCTTCTGGTTAGGATGGGACTTCTTTCGTACTCAAATGCCTCTAAATGAATTGATATGTTACACTTCAATTTTTATAAAATTACAAATGGTGTGTACGTTTTCAAATAATTATGGTATGATTTTATTTCCATTATTAGTTTATGATTTATATTTTTATGTTTAGTAAAATTAAAATGAAAAGAGTGTTTGAGCCCGGGTTCGAACCGGGGACCTCTAGTGTGTCAGACTAGCATGATAACCAACTACACCACCCAGACGTGATCCTCTTCCATGGAAAATACATATATATAATACAACAACACTCTTAAGTTGAGTTATAACGAGGTGACACCCTAACTCTTTATCCTGTTTAAAATAAATAAATGAGAAGGAATATGAGTTTTAAGCATTCAGAAATCCGAACAAATTTGTATATCACACACCGCAAATGGGGGATTAGTGCATTGAAGTAGCCCCATGTCCGGGCGGTGGTGCCTTAAAAGACACACATCCATTGAATTATCTTCTTAACTGCCAATATAATATGGATATGAATAGGGGAGCGACTCAATTGCTTTAATTTTGTATTCCTAAGTTAGGTATTCAATGCGGAGGTTAAGAAAAGGAATCTGAATGAAGGTAGAAGGGTGATTGAACCAAGGCAAGCATCAGAATAAAGATATTAAAAAAATTCACTTGTACCACAATTTGTAATCTATGTTCCATCCACTGAAAACTTCTCATCTCAAAGATCCTCGATTTTATATTTTGGCCTAGTGATTTCTATAGTCATGTTTTTTATTTGAGTACACATTGTATAAAGAATCAATCAAATCATTCAAGACATAGTTCATGCATAGAAAGTAAGAATGCAACAAAGAGGCATCTTTTAATGTTTGTATCCATTGAACTTCACTTTTCTTCGTGATAGAGATAGGCACAATAGTAGGTATCATCAACACTTGTATATAGGAGCTCCTACTTGACAGATGTGATAATCAACATTGTTAATCATAGTCCATTTTTTCTGCAAATTTGTAAAATGTGTCACTTTTCTATTCACAAAACCAATTATCATAATAACTGAAAATAACGTGTAAAGGAATATTCTCAAAAAAGACTAATGGAGTATAGAAAAACCAGTTAGAACCAGCTTCCCAGATGTAATTATTCATTCCATGAAAGATTGAGGGTCACAGCAAATGGTCCCACTTAAGATCCAAACTCCTTAGACTCGAACTTTCTTATCGTAATTTCCACTTCCTACACTGCAAGGAACTGAAAACCACAAAGAGTGTGAGCTTACCCAGAGCTCAGACCCCAATTAGAAAGTTTGGCATGATCCAAGAATGGGTTGTGCCAGCTTCTCCCAAACCCGTGATAAAAGTCTAAAAGAAAGAGGCCTAGATACATTTTTACAAACCCATAGAAGAAGTCCAGGAGTATTTCAAATGAAAATTTGGGGCCAAACAAACATTACAGGAGGTAGCAGAGAAGTGGGAGTTGCGTTTCTGATGTGGAATAATTGGGAACAAGTCTCCATGATGAGATGTGGGAAGAATTCTCAAGAGCAAGATCACACAATGGAGAGGGGAAGGAGTTCTTGAGGAACAAGCTCTCTTAATGGAAGACATGAGCAGTTACTTCATAAAGTGGAGAGAGTAGAAAAATATAGACTTGAGCAACAAGTCTTCTACGTCTATAAAAGGAGCAAAGAATGATGAAGCAAAGGACAACCAATCAACCACCAAACCAATTAATCAATCAATCAATCAAATCAATGTCAATCAGCAAATCCTAGCTTTCAACAACCTTTTAGCAATTTCAGCATTTAAATTCCTAGTTGTAGCCAAGTTTCTGGAAAATTTTCAACAATGTTATTTCATTCATTCGTAGGAACTAACATTTTCTAGTACTAAGCATTTTGGTTGCATGTTCTATTCAAGTTTGTTCAAGCCAAGACAAATACCATTTCACAATCAAATCCAATGTTTACTTCAACAGTTTTAGCATTTTGGTTGCAAGTATTATTCAAATCTATCAACTTTTAGCACCATGTTATTTCATTTGTTCCTAAGGAAATCTAAAATTTATCTTCAGCAATTAATTCCTACCAGATTTTCATTCATACATTTTCCACTTTGATTCTAGGGAACTGTCAAGGGAACCTGAGAACCTACATAGCTTGATTAGAAGTTTGATCTTAATGAGTCATCCCAATTTGAAACACTTTAATTTCATGGCACGCCAAGATCGCTTTGTATTTTTTATGGCCTTTGTGAGATTAAAATCACCACAACATATTTTTTGCACGCACAAATGGGACACATCTTTGGTAAAATATCATTCCATGGGGATGATATTCGCTGAAGATGGCACCAATAAGTTTTTTAGTAAGATATTATCAGTCTTAGGATCTGTGATATGATGTCAGAAGCAACATAGGATGAAAGAGTTCCAGCAATAGTGGAGCAAATAAATCATTTCTCTAACAAATTTACGATTTTCGCATTAAAGAATTAGATCTGACAACCAAGGTCATGGTCAACAGCTAAGGTCAAGGAATCAAGCTAATTAAGGTCATATCGGCAAGCCAGATCGTGGTCGATCAGGCCAAGGTTTGTGTAGAAGAGCGAAAACAAAAAACTCAATCCCAAGTGAAACTTTTGGAGGCAACCTCGGGAGTTATGGGAGAAACGAGACAACACAAACAAAATGTTGCTTATGGACCTACAAGGAAGCTATCTGATGAACATGGAGGGAAGTACCTCGAGAATTTTCATGAAGCTAGTAAATTTCACCACTCAGATGTGCAGTTTTAATAATCCGTGAGTGTAACTTTGTGGGCGCTTTAATACTGGCCATAACAAAGAATCTTTAAAAAATGTCTTTTCTTACAGCAACCCAACTACACAACTAGGAGTCAATAATGAATTCCTTCTACTAAAGGCTCATAAGACCGCGGCACCCACCCGCTGAGTAGGTGTTAGGGGACAACAAATTCCCCAATCAGCGTCACTCCACCACCTGACCTTAGGAAGGAGTCCTAAGTCTCTATTACACAAGTCTAGTATACATCTAATGTGGCAAAGACTAAGGAATTCCTTGTGAAGGAGAAGTTCATCACTTTTCCTTAGGATCACCAACTTCTCAAAGAGGCTGAGCTTTACAGAAAAGTCTACTGTAAGTATCACAACCCCTGGAATCTTAGTACTAATGCTTGTTGGAGTTTCAAGAATATAATCCAAGATTGGATCAATAAGGGAATATTGAAGTTCCATGAGAAAAAGGAAGCCATGGTGATTGATGAAGATCTTGTTCCACCATTGGCTTTAATGAACATAGCTGCTACTGATTTGAAGGTAGTGTTGAAAGCAAAGAATGATGGGATATTTTCTCCTAACGCTAGGATAAGAAAGGTATGGATTCTTAAACAATATCTGGTTCATAAAGATGAATTGACAACAAAAAGAAGAATGTCTATAGCCAAAGAAAAGGAAAAGGATGGAAGATATCCTTACCATTTAAAACATGAAATCAAGAAGGAGAAATCCTTTAAAGGAAAGAATGTTTCTCCAAAAGAGAGTCATTTTTTCAAAGAGAAAAGGCATGAACACTTCAAGGAGGAAAATACCTCATGTCCCTCCTACTGTCTTCCTTGGACAAGAATGGCATGTGGTGCATCATAAGAAAGCCTCAAAAGTCACCCAACTAAAAAAGAAGAATGCAGAGACAAATAACTATGGAGAAAGGCAACTCAATGAAGTTCCTAAAGAAGCACTAGAGAAGAAGACTAAGGAATCAGAGAAATTGAAGGCATGAGCAATGCCTAGTCCAGAGAAAACCAAATTTGGAAGAAATGCTATAGAGGATGCTAAGTCTATTTGCAATTCAAACAAAGAGATAGATCCAGGAATTATTCTCATAGGTACAATTCCTATTTTCTTTAATTTGTTTCATCAGTTCTCGAACTTTGTCAGCTTTCTTCAAGTCAAATGATAAAGAAAAGCTCAGAAGTGAAAGTGAAACAATCCCACATGATAGAAGGTCGAGTGTACAAGGGTCACTGTCACTGAGCCTCTAAAGGAAGCAAGCTATAAATGTGATACTTGAAAACCTTACTATGGAAATGACAAAACACATTCAATGTCAAATCTACTAAGGGGATCCACACTCAGAGGTTTATCAATTGGAAATACCTTAAGAAGTATTTCACCATGGAGATGTCACTTCACTCTAAAAGAATTAGGCTGTTCTACGACCTTTAATGTTAAGGAAATTGTTCTATTCTATATTTAGAGTCAAGAAGTATGCTTTTTAGCCACTGTTTTCTCAATCATTCAGTTTTTCTTAGCATAATACCTATTCAATCTATGTTTTGAGTCAAGAAGAGGGCTTCTTTAGCCATCGCTTCTGCCATCTGCTCTTAGAATAGTACCTTTGTTCTATGTTTTGAACAACATATATCTAGCAGGCTTCTTTAAATAATCGTTTCTCAAATATATATTAACTGTTTAATATAACAAGAGGCTTTTAAATTCACTATTTTTTTGGATCTTTCCAATGTCAGACTCCATACCCGATATACGTAGTATATATTCTCAAAGAAATTATACCAATGACCACTTTTAATAAAAATAGAGTTACAACATCATTTTACAAACATCAACACACATCAAAAGGTAGGCTTATTACCCCTTGATCATCTAATGCACATGGATGGGGTGTATATAAAATATACTTTAGTGATTTTTCTGTAATTCATTCCATTCACATATCAACACACATCAAAAGGTAGGCCTAGTGCCACCTTGATCCACTAATGCAATGTCATGGCTGTAAGTGTACGTGTGTTAGTGTTTAGTGATTTTTCCACAACTCATTCCATACACATATCAACACACATCAAAAGGTAGGCCTAATGACACCTTGATCCACTAATGCAATGTCATGGTTGTAGTGTACGTGAACTGGTGTTGAGTGATTTTTCCATTGTTCATTCCATAGGCATTCAACATATCAAAAGGTTGGCCTAGTGCCACCTTGATCCACTAATGTAATGTCATGGCTATAGTGCACCTGTACAGTGTAGTGCTCCATGAGTCTCCAACAACAAGTCAAGTACATCTTGGGAAGACATTTCCATTCTCCACCTTCCACCAAGCAAAAATGGTAGGCCATTGGCCACCTAGCAAGGGTTGGAAGGGGGTCAAACTAGCCCCAAAGCAATCATTTGTTGTCATAGGCTATGAAGTACAAAAGCACATGATTGGATTACCTCGATGAAGATGGGACTGCAGCTTATCAACTAGATAAAGAAGTCTTGGCGAATCAAATCCAAGAGAATTACAATTAAGACGAAGTTTAAATCTAAGGCTTCAAAACCGAGGAATGTTTAACAGGATAGAAATCTATATGGTAGAAAGCTACTTTTAAGTTGTTTCCACTAGTAGACAAATCAAAATTCTTTAGCAATGAGCAACCTACAATTTGCTAAAGAAAAGTCAAATTTCAATGTGAAAGGTAATTCAACTCGAAGTTATTGGGAAAATCATTCAATATGCACTCAAGAA
The DNA here is from genome assembly GCA_016808115.1 of Tetrastigma voinierianum. Classification (NCBI taxonomy): domain Eukaryota; kingdom Viridiplantae; phylum Streptophyta; class Magnoliopsida; order Vitales; family Vitaceae; genus Tetrastigma; species Tetrastigma voinierianum. The sequence continues at coordinate 737,488 of JAEQBH010003953.1, forward strand.
AATTTTTTCAAAATAGCTAAACAACTTCAAAGAATTTTTTTCGAATGTGTATTCATGAATATTTTCAGAGTGCACACCTAAGAAAATTTTCAGAACGTCGAACAACTTGTTAGAAATTTTTTCTAAGGGTGTACTCATCATTTCATTCTACACCCCGAAAAGGTTCGAAATACCAAACAACTTCAGAATTTTTCCTAAGGTACCCATGGCTCTTTCGTAGCTCAGACCTAAGAAATTTTTCGAAACAAGCCGAACATTTTAAAGAATTTTTTCCGAGGGTGTACTCATGATTATTTTCAAAATATACACCCTAAAAAGTGTTCAAAACACTAAACCGGTTTCAAAGATTTTTTCGAATGTGTATTCTCAACCTTTCTTAGAGTCAGACCTAAGAAAAAAATCTTCAGAATAAGCCAAACAATTTCAAGGAATTTTTTCTAGGGGTCTACTCATGATTATTTTCAAAATATACACCGAAAGATTCAACAGCCAAATGATTTTCAAAGAATTTTTTTCAAAGGATATTTTTTATTTTTCAGAATTAAATTCAAGAAAATTTTCGAAACAAGCCGAAAAGCTTCAAGAAATTTTTTTAAAGGTGTATTCATGATTGTTTTTCAAAATATACACCACAGAAAAGGTTTGAAACAACCAAATGACTTCAAAGAATTTTTTTGAAGCTATATTCTTGTCTTTTTTTAGAGTCTACACCTAAGAAAATTTTCGAAACAAGTCTAACAACTTCAGAGAATTTTTTCTAAGAGTGTACTTATGATTATTTTCAAAATATACACCCCGGAAAAGTTTTTATAACAATCCGAAAAGCTTCAAGGAATTTTTTCGAAGGTGTATTTTCGATTATTTTTCAAAATTCGCACTCGAAAATCACAAAACAACCAAACGACTTCAAAGAATTTTTTGAAGATGTATGACACTCTTTCGTGAGTCCGCGAACTCGTAAAATTATCTAAACAAGCCGAAAGCTTCAAGGAATTTTTCGAAGGGTGTACCCATGATTCTTTCAAATATATACCCTTAAAAGGTCGAAATAGCCAAACGACTTCAAAGAATCTTGAAGGCGTATTTTTGACTTTTTCGTAGTTTGCATCTAATAAAAGTTTTTGTAATGTTTAAAGTTTCAAGAAAATTTTTCAAATGTTTTGTTTCAAAATATACACCTGCAGCGTTCAAAACCAAAAGACTTCAAAGAATTTTTCAGTATTTAAAACTATTCGAAGGTTTGCACCTATGAGGTTTCTAAACAGTCGGTGCTTCAAGGAATTATTTTGAAGGAGAAGTCATGATTGTCTAAATTCTGATAACTTTAGAAATGTCTAAACAGTTTGCAGTCTTAAATATTTTTTCAAGAATGCATTCAAGATGATTCTTTGAAAAATTTGTACTCAGGAAAAGTTTCGAACGACATCAAGGAAAAATTTCAATTTTGTGACATCAAAGAAAGCTTGAAAATTACATCTAAAGTTTTATTCTTCAAGAAAATCCTAAATCAAGAAACTCATTATCAAGGAAATCGAAAAAGATTTGTTTTTTTTTGGCAATACTCTACAGTGTCAGTACCATCTTCTTCACGACGACGATATTGATACTGGTCGCCGATCGTCTGGCTTCTCCTAATGACGACGCAATTTTCAACGATGCTCCACCAATGTCTTCTACGGTCGACGACAATGGGGATAATGACGTCAAGGGGAGGACAATCTCCTCGACAACAATAGCAGTGTCGACGACTTCTTTAGTGTTGTCGATGACTTCGGCTTCAACAGCTACGACTTCGGCTAGATGCTCAACAACGACGAATGATTGATGCAAGAACAATCCATGACAAACTGGGTGGGAGGAGCAACTGATTCGATTCATCTTCTTGAATAGTTTCCAGAGAAGGTCGCAGACTCACAACACTGCCAGCAATGCAAAGGCAACGTATAGCAGATCGATGAATGTAGGATGGATGAAGAAGAAGGTGAAAAGGTAGCAAAGACTTTCCTTTCTCCAACAAGTAGCTCGCTTATAAAGAAAAATAAATTTTTCAAAAGAAAGAAGAAACTGGTGTTGCTCGAGGAGAAGTTGAATGGATTACCTGAAAAACAATATCCTTAGTGAAGAAAGAACAAAGTTGAGGTTTAAACTTTGTGATGGTGGGGAATTTTTTAGGGAATTAATAATTGCTTTATTTGATCCGACTTATCAAGCTCTTTTTTGCCATTGAACTCCACAAAGATACTTAAAGTTGGATTTTAGGTTTCATGGTTGAAAATAGTCAGAGTAATATTGGGTTTACTGATATACAATATGGACCACAGCCACAATATGTAAGTAATTGTTTGCACCCACCTTGAAAATTGCCTCGATCCAATAATAGGTTAAATGGCCCATGCCCATAGATAAAAGTCTAAAAGAAATGGGGCCTAGATCCATTTCTACAAACCCATAAAAGAAGTCCAGGGTATTTATGAAAATTTTAAATTTTTTGGAAGTCAAACGAAGCATTATCAGAGGTGGTAGAGAAGTAGGCAATTTTGTGTTGATGTGGAATATTCTTAAGGAATAAGTCTCCATGATGGAGACGTGGAAGAATTCTTGAGGAGCAAGACTACACAATGGAGACATGAAGGAGTTATTGAGGAACAAGCTCCCTATGGAAGACATAAGCAGTTACTTCAGAAAGTGGAGAGAGTGGAGAAATATAAACTTAGGCAGCAAGTCTATTACGTCTATAAAAGGAGAAGAGAAGGATGAAGCAAAGGACAACCAATCAACCAACCAATTAACCAATTAACCAATCAATCAATCAATCAATCAATCAATCGACTCAATGTTAATAAGCAAATCCTAGCTTTCAACAAGCTTTCAGCATTTAAATTCCTAATTATAGCCAAGTTTCTGGCAAATTTCCAACGGTGTTATTTCACTCATTTTTAGTGAAATCCAATATTTTCCCTAGCAATTTAAACATTATGGTTGCAAGTTCTATTCAAGTTTACCAAGCTTCAAGTACAATATTGTTTTCACAAACAACCAATGTCACTCATCAATCGTGATTCCTGCTGTTGCAAGAATTATTCAAATCTATCAACTTTAGCACCGTGTTATTTCATCTGCTCCTATGAAATCTAACACTTTTCTTCATCACCATTTCCTCGCCGTATTTGACCATACGTTTCACTTTGATTATGTGGAACTCACAAGGGAAACTGTGGAACCTACATGTACTCGACATTAGAAGTTTGATCTTACAAGTCATTCCAATTTGGAAACACTTTAATTTCCTAGCACGCCCACACACTTGTATTTTATATGTTTCGTGTGAGATTAAAAAATCACCACAATAGTAGGCTTATCTCTTTATCATCATATATTCTCGTAGAAAATACAACTAAGCATGTAGCATTGTGGTAAAGGCATTCAGACAAGTTGAATGCTAGCTCAGTTCAATAATTCCTTCCTTTATAATAAGAATTTTCTTCAATAAACTAACAAACCACTTTATATGTTTGCTTTAAACTTTTTTCTTTGAAAAGGGATTTTTTTGTAATGCCGCTAAATCTTATAAAGGAAATAGCGAACAACTTCCTTTATTTTTATGAAGAAAAAGAGTCTTTTTCCTTTTATCTTTTTTTTTTTTTTTTGGTGATGTCAAACAATTTTTTTAAAGGAAATAAAGGAACAACTTCCTTTTTTTTTCTCCAAAAATAAGAGTCTTTTTTTTTAATCATTTTTCATGTTTGTAATGTCAAACAATTTTTTTTTTCAAAGGAAATAAAGAAGCAACATTTTTCTTTTTTTTTAGAAGAAAAAGAGTATTTTTCCTTTATGTTTTTTTTTAACCAAAAGGCTAATCATTTTTATTTTATTTTATTTTATTTTTTTTCGGTGTCTTTTTCTTTTCTGGCTAACTTTGCTCATGAACCACTTTCTTGTTGATTCGGTTTTTTTTTTCCCTTTCTTGTTTTTCCCCTTCTCCTTAATATGTTCTAAGATATTTAAGAAAACTCTATAAACCCAGAATCAAAGCTGGCTAAGGAAACAAACACTGCAACGACAACGCAAATATTGTCCGGAATCGTAGGAAGAGAAAAGACATCAACATGAAAAAGATAAGAAGATTGCGGAAAATGTTGAAGTCTTGTAGAGGATCACCTTAAAACAAATTTTCTCGCCGTCTCCTCTAGTACTTAGAGACTATTGGAACGGTGTCTGTCTTTCATAATTAAATGAAAAACAAGTAACACTACAACACCTTGATACTACTTCAACGAACTGAAACTATATATTCAACCTATCATCAGTACCACGCTCAAACACATAACTCACTTGATCCAACCTTATCACATAGAACCAGAATAGATTCAATCTTGAAACAAAGAAGGCCTCTATTTCATAGGAACAATGACTGTCAATATTAGAATTTTTTCCTAGAATGAATGTTATTCGATTGTTTTTCCAAATACCATTATCTCCAAAACTTCAAACTAAAATAATCCAAATACAAATTAAACTACAACGCCTAAACAGATCCAAATAAATAACTAAGTTTAAAATTCCAAATTTAATACCAAACTCTATCTTAACCATCACTCTTTACCCAATCTAAATGTACTTGAAAATTTGTCAACAAATAGAGATGAGCTCAATACCCAATAAAGTAACATTAGTATATGGATGAAACATTTTTAATTATGCTTTCCAAATGGAGATATAGTTATGTCAACTTCATACCAAAATCAGTTTACAAATAATACAAATCAAATCCACTCAGAGACATTTGTAATCTGATTTTCAAATAACAAATCATGCCTAATTTGATGGGACATAAATAATAGATCAATAGTTATTACCAAATGACAAGGGTTTTACCTATTGAGAATGGTTGTAATGTCAACTATTATAAATTGTTGATGAGGGCCATTGTATCCAATTATTATAAACCGGCTTATGATGAGGATGAATGTGACACCCTATCCTGGGTCCCGCTGACAAACCCACAACTCGTGAACTGTGGGTGTCGGGTAACTTGATGCCACACCATCATGTCCCACGACGGATCTATAATTTAACAAAATCTGGACATAGTCTCTTCAGACGAAGCTTTATCCAAAATACAACTATGTATTGATATAAGTCACAGAGTTCAATTATACACTTTATACAAAATGATATATTAAACCGATTGTTCTAATATACATATACAAAATATGGTCCAAAGCCACATTCGGTTTTCTTCATATGCGTCCCGATTATGCCTTCACCAAGACTCGACCTCGTGACTGAAGTGGGTCCACGATGGGGTTAGCAAAGCCCGCAGTGATAATCTCCTGCTAAGGTTACTCCCCACCTAAGTGGTCATACAATGATCAAAACCAACCCATACACATCCGCGGAAAATGTTCACATTGAATGTTCATATGTCATGCATGGAATGTCTTCATGCACGTATCCCGAGTCACCATCGACTCCTCACATGCCTATGCTATGCACAACTATCACTGCAGTACCAATGGCACACATAACAGCCCTACTACCACCAAGACTCCAATGCAAGTGCCAATGGGAAACTAATCCCTGAGCAATTCTACCTCACACAACTCGAAGCCTATGTGATTACCGTGCTTCTTATTTTGAGCAATATAACTTTTCGGATTACATCGTAGGCCTCTTACACCCATCTAGGCTTTGCACATGAGTGATTGACCAATTTCTTCTTGTTAGTTCGCTCAAAAACATATTAATTATATTTTTAATTTATGCTGGAACCGCAGGAGTCATTTATTAGACGTCATCCAAAGTATGAGCTCACTACCCATTCACCAACACTGATGATGGATGACCATACCCATGCACACACACCCAATATGTTGATGTCCTTGTGCATATGCAATGCAAGTATGCCACATAGTATTACATGTCTCATTTCCAATTATCAAGCAATGACACACAAACAGTGTATTTCATTCAACATGTCATTCCATACTCAAGTGATTAGCACACTTAGTGCAAATAATCACCTTACAAAATGCGGAGCACAACATGCCATCTACGTGAATACGGTTAGATTCTGCACTCAAAGACCTTCCATAGAGTTCAAGAACGACGAATCGGAGTTTGGACGCAGGTTATGGTCGCCCAAAGTTGAGGAGGCCCCATACATGATCTGACAACCCACCGGGCAGATTCTCACCTAACCTGACGAATCACCGACAAACCTAGTCGACAGCACTAATAGACGCACTCAGCCGTACGCACTCCAGCCTGATAAAACCAGATGGACAAAACCTAGCCAGACAAACCTAGTCGACAAACCTAGCTCCACAAACCTCGCCGAAATCAGCAGATGCACTGTACCGGCTGCATCTAGCCTGACAAACCCCACAGACAAACCCAGCGACACTCCAGCCTCTGGAGCAAACCTAGCCAAAAACCCCAGTCGATAGATCTAGCCGACGCACTCAGCTTCCACATACCTAGTCTGACAAACCCAGTCAGACGCATCTAGTCGGATAAACCTAGCCCGAGAGATCTAGTCGGACAAACCTAGTCGGAGAGACCTAGTTGGACAAACTTAGCCGGACAGACTTTCCAATTAGGTCGTTCCAAGTAAACAGACCATAACTTGGGCTATAGAGGTCCGATTTGGGTAATTCAAAAGCCTAACATCAAGTTCACTGATTTGACTACAATTTACCTAAAGGACCACGGCCAAATTCCCTTTTTTTCCCACCCTAAAAATAGTCCTAAAGTCCGGCTAATGCATAAGATCAAAATAGGGTAGCTTCCCATAGTTCAAAATGCAACCAAACACCCCCCTTGGTAAGGTAGAAAATAACCAAAGTAGGAGAAGACATACCTCTTGAAGCGTAGAGTCATTTAGAAGTCCCGCGGGACACTCCTAAACCCAAACCTTGATTTCGAACCTTCACTTGAACTTCAAAGAAATCTCGTGGTTTTCTTGACTCCACGCCAAGAGCCTTTAATTGTCGACAGATCTTTGCTCCGCCCGATGAAAACCAACCCACCAATCTATAGATCGTAGAGAGAAGTTGGAGCTTCTCTCTCATCTTTCTCTCTTCTCTTCTTTCTTTTTTTCACCAATTCCCTTTTCCACCGAATTGTTTGATCCAAAGTCAAGTGGTATGTCCTCATCTTGCCACGTGTCACTCTCCTATTGGCTATCTTGGATTTCCTTTATCACCTTATCCATAACTTTGAATTTCCTTCCTATCAAGTGGTGACACATGTCACACATGGGCCCCACTTAGTCTCTTTTTTGATTTGCCCTCCATTTGACACATGGCTCAATGTGTTTCACTCAACACGCTCAAAACGTGGAAATTCTCGACCGCCTCTTGACCAAACGAAATTCTATTGCAGAAGCTATATTTTTGTGAGGCAATTCAACTGAAGTCTCATTTTGTCATCGAGATCTAGAAAGTTTGTGATTTTCAACTCAAATTACTAAGGCTTTTACCCTTTTTCTCGTATTACGACTTTCTAAGTTTTACAAATAATGTCAATTATCACAATCCATTAACGAAGCCATAAACCACAAGACTAAACACTTTCTTTTTTCAATTAAAATATAACACACACATATATATATATATATATGTATAGAATCATATCTCCATATATATTTTTATAGTTGTTACCTCTTACAATATATAATCCACATTTTAATCCCTCAATCTAACTCCTTCTCCTACTCTATGCTTCTCAATACTTTTTTAAAGATTGAACACTTTACTATAATGAAGCAGAATGACAGATATATTTTTCTATGTAAAATCATTATATGTTCCATGGGCAAATAAAGGAATGCACAAGGAGTTTTAATAAACCAAATGACATAAAATAAATCGAAAAACTTTTCTTAACACATGATATAAAATACAAATATTTTCTTTGCAAAATTAAGAATATCCTGACCAATGCAAAATTTGTTTCTTTTGTCTGGACGATGACGGGATGATCACAATGTAGACACTTTTAGTCATAATTAAAAGCAAATATATATATATATATATATATATATATATATATATATATATATATATGTATGTATGTAAACTAAAATATCATTATTTATTAATTAAATGGAAAACGAGAATCGGAAAACAAAGGCAGCCAGCCATGATGATGAATCAGTTTTGCAGCATATCCATAATCTGAAGAGAGATGGCATGCACTCAACTTCTAGTATCTTAGTTTTGTTTCGTCAACGGCGAACTAACCCAAAACTTCTAGGAAACGCAGAAGGGCAATTGAGAGCATCTTCAAATCCCAGCTGCCTTTAGGTACTCATCAATGTCATTTGTTACTCTTTCGGACTCCACACTACTATACATATCCAAACAACACCCCTCTCCAAAATCATCTTCATAGATAGATGGCTTTAAATCTAATCCCTTCTTCCCAAGGAGTAGTTGTCTGATGTACTAGCACATGGTGTCGGTGGTGTTATCCCGCACTAACCTGGATGCTAATCAATCCTAATCCATGCAACTACTACCCGAGCGCTCCAGGTGTGTCTTACAGAAGCTGTAAGCGAACACTAATCCTTGGGAGGCAAGGAAAGATCATCATGATTATGAAAAAGAAGAGGACAAGGAGAAACCAAATATTAATTGGAGGAAAACTTCATTCTTATATATTCCCTTTTTTCATGCTTGTTCGGTTTCCTATTGCTTACATACACTTATTTTTTGTTTGTTTGAGACTTCAACAATTCTAAGATATCTGTTAAATTACGTATATATCAAACTTAGTCAAGTTAGAGGATGAAAATATTCATTAAATACGGACTTTACTTGGGATTTTATTAATACAAATATATATATATATATATATATATATTCATTTAAAAAGTAAAATAATGTAATATATTCAAAATCCTCAAATGGTGCCTTGAGCTACTCTCCTTCGCCAATGTTAACAATTTTAGCGACACTTGCAATGGTCAATCTGTTCAGTGTTGCTGCTTGTGTAAAGAGGGTGATTGTGGATATTCAAATCAAAGCTTTAGAGTCATTAGCCCTGCAGCTTAATTATCTTATGTGGGCTTCTTGTTCTCATCAATCTGCCTGTATACCAAGGGCTCTTTTTTCCGCAAGGACAGACAAGGGCGCCATGCCAACCTCTCTCTTGCATACAAATCGGTTTTCTTAGCTCTGTTGGCCTGTTTAATAGCTTTGTACTAGTTTATTGTCTCACTAAGAAAAGCCTTGTACTACTGTTATATTGTCTCGGTATATATTTATGTAATCTCTTCTGAATTCTGCCCATTCAAATCTTTTTATTTTTATTTTTGCAGTAATCTAGGTTTTACTACTGCATACACTAGAAAAAAGGGTTTGTTCGGGTCCTGTTTTTTTCTTGAGAACAGTTTTTGAAAACATAGAACAACATTTTGGTTTTTCTTAAAAACTATTCTCAGACTCTGAATGGAAAGGTTCCATGTTTTAAAACAAAAAGTGGAACCAAACGTGTTCTCCCTTTTCATTGTTCTCCTTGGTTTTGAGAACAGAAAACAGTTATAGAAAAACAGGAACTGAACAAGTCCAAGAATTCTGAACTTGTGGCACCTTCTCTTTAAGTGACGTGAGCTTTCATGACTTGTGGCCATTCTTATCCTTAGAAAGGGATATACGACATATACATTTTCATTTTACTAAAGGACAATTCTACATTATTGAATGTTGGTGTTCTTCAAGTATGAACTCAAATCTAAAAGAAAGCGTAAGAACATGAACCAGAATCTGAAACTGATTCTTATACTTTCTAAGAATTCACATCACAAAGCCTAACTTCTCCTCGTTAAAAGATGCCTTCATAAAACAAAAACAATGCACGTCTCTGCTTGGGGCAATCTGCTCTCTCTCTAGTCTGCCCTTTATATCATAGATTTGGCATAATCAAACAAGTAACTAACAAACTACAAACTGACCCCTTTAATTATGGGTTGGAACCTAACTCCACCAGCTTCAATAACCAGATATGAGCCAACCTCACACATCTCTCCACCTTGGTTCATACATGGTTTTGTCTTCTGCTAGCTGCAACCAACCCTTGGAGCCATACCTATCAATCTCACATAGTGCTGAAACTTAGCATTAGTAATGAAGAAAGACTTGAGTCTTTGTATATTATAAACTATAAATTACATTTGCAAGATGAGGCCTTATATAGGCTAGGCTACACAAAACCTAAGAAAAAGGCAATATACAATTGCCATATACAATAATAGAACTTGCCATATAATTAACTTTCCATATAGTAATCTAACATCCCCCCTCAAACTCATGGTGGTTTAAGAGAAACCATTATGAGTTTGGAAGTTAAAGCTTGAAAAGTTCATGGAGGAAGGGGTTTGGTGAAGATATCAGCTAACTGATCCTGAGAGGAAACAGACTGAAGTGTGAGTGTACCCTGAAGCAGATGATGATGAATGAAATGACAATCAATCTCATATGTTTGGTACGTTCATGGAAGACATCATTATGAGCAATTTAAACAACACTGATTATCATAGAAGGAAGTTTAGAAGGCAAAGTAACCAACAACACCAAGAGATCCTATAGTAACCAATGTAACCAAATAAGTTCAGCTGTAGTAGCTGCTAGTGCTCTATATTTTGATTTAGTGCTAGAACGAGCAACGACTGTTTGTTTCTTGCTTCTTCAAGAGATAAGAGATTCACCAAGAAGAAAACAATATCCTATAGTAGATCGACGATCAGTGAGATCACCTGCCCAATCTGCATCTGAATATGCTTGAAGAGTTAATGAAGAATGGGAAGAAAAATGAAGACCATCAAATATGGTCGATATCGAAGAATCCCGAGAACAAGAAAGCATAATGAGGGAGATCTATGGGCTCATAAACTGACCGACTACATGAACCGCATAGGAATACTCCACAGTGACAAGAGATAGATTGCACTCCAACAAGCTGTCTCAGAGATGATAACTGATGTTCAGCCACTCATAACTTCAGCTATTAATATAACACAGGCTCAATATCTTGCCAACACACTGTCAGAAATCAATCAAAAAGCAATCAGTAAGATAATAACCATCCAAAAGAAACTTTGACCAAAAGTAATTAAGATAATCAAGATCTTCATTCAACCATCACTAAAGAGTGTTTGATCTCTGAACACTCCAAGATACTATCACCTGGTTAACACACTCATCAAGATACAGATATAATATACATCATATCACTCATCTCTTAAAAGATTGTATCAAAGAATTGCCCAAAACCATAATGAGATAAGAGAACTGAACTTGCAAACCATGTCGAGGGTTTATTTAAGACCATAAAGTGTCCAGAGTCGACATACTCTGTGGGGGAACCCCGGAGGGTGAGAGTAACCAGGAGGAAGCTTCATAGACTTCCTCTAAGAGTTCACCATTAAGAAAAGCATTTTTGACATCCATCTGAAAGAGTGGCCATTTGTGACGCAAAACGATACAATATACATGACGAAGAAAGTCGTGAGCTAATGAGCAAAAGCCCTCATAATCAACCCATATTCTTAGTAAACCTTGGCACAAGGTGAACCTTGTAGTGATCTACAATTCCATCCGATCGAGTCTTGATCTTATAAATCCATTACAAACTAATAGCAAGCCTAAAGGTGAGATTCAAACCATCCCATGTTCTAGCCTTATGTTGTATCCAACTTCTTTCATAGCTTGTCGCCATAAGGGTTAGGAGGAAGCCTCACAAAAGTCCGAGGTCTCAGAGAAGTAAGAGCAGAAAAGCAAACAAGTCGGCAGAGAAGGAAGAGAAGTTACCCGACCGGAACCAAGGGCGTACGGGAGTCACGCAGATCCATGCCAATGTAAGATCGCGGGCACGCCGATGATCGAGCGTGGGAAGCTCACTGGTTCATGAGAAGAAACATCATAAATAGGGAGGGGGAGACTCAAATAAAGGTGGGTGTGCGCCGTACATAAAGTGGGGTAATTTCAAGCAAAAGGTCGTGGAGAGATCGATGAGGAATAGGAACAGAATACGAAAAGAGAAACATTTTGTGGTTCCCAAAGACCATGCCAGAACACTAAAGACGCTTGCTAATGGGATCATGAACACCATAACCTTTTTGACCAATCACACCAAGAAAACAACACAAACGAGAATGAGACTAAGTTTGTTTCTTCTATTATTCAAGAAGAACAAAACAGAACACATCCAAAGACTCTAAGTGAGTCATAAGAGGGAGAAGAACCAAACAATAGATCATAAGGAGTTTGATTCTAAACAATGGGAGAAGGACATCGATTGATGGTGTAAACGGCAAGAAGGCGCAAATCGAGTGCAAGAGGAGCAAATATAAGAGGTCGCACGAACAACATCAAGAATATGACGGCCTGGAAGCTCAAACTGCCATTCGCTTAAGAAGTTCCAAGACAAGAGGAATGAGGCACACAATTTAAATTGATGTAATAGAGGTAAACAATGATTTATATTTGGAATTATCAAATCCAAAACTTTTGACAGTTTTAGAAAATCGTGTTTCAATCATTTCGTAAAGTTACGACATATTCGGAGGTGCCTAACTATTTTTGAAGAGATAACCCAAGTATATAAAAATCATCCACAGTAATAATGAAATAATGTGACCCACCTTGATTAGTAATGGGAGAGAACTCGTACATCATAATGAATAAGATCAGTGAGCAATGGTGCCGACTTCGCTAAGACGAGAGACATGCATAACCAAGGTGAGAATGCCATGCGCCAAGAGAGGAGGCGCCTCACACTGGTTTCGTAATGCTTCATTCCATAGTTGATGAGTTCGCAACATTGATATCAGCCAAAGAAGCTCGGGATCCCACCGCATTGGCATGCCGACCGAGCGGTGCTCGCAACTTCAAGCTCACACGCAAACTTTATCTTATCTGCCGTGAATCGCGCTGGATTATCAGATATCACAGCCTAATGAATCCATTTGGGATCAACTAATTGCTTTTGAATCGGGCCTTCCAATTTTGTCGACACCAAATTGGTTTTATGCTCAACGCGAATACACGACCGCTTCGCTTCTAACGGGCTTCGATGAGTTTCAATCACCTGTGGTCATATCTCTACATCGTGATCCTTACCAACAAAGCCTCATAAGCTATTCATAAGTTAGTTGATGATGACACGCCTTCGACCGATCCTATTTTCATCCGCACTATGGTTCGCATCAATCACTGCTCAGACTACTTCTTTCGTTTTCCCTCCGCCCATCTACCTACGCTTCTAAAGGCAAGGGAATAATACAACAACATAACAATAAGAAGTCTCTTCTTATATATAGCTTAAGAATAAAGGTATCTGAAACTCGCTACACTCGCTGTTGTATTCTTTGTAACACCGCTTACCCAGCTCAACATCGCCATGGACTTCATGGGCGGGACTCGGGTCGACGTGGCGCCGCATAAGCCCTACAGGTTGATGGCACGTGAAGTGCATGAGCACGCATGGATCTAACGCGTTCGTGCAAAGCGCGCTGCGGACAATAAAGGCGACTTCAGCGCGCGCGATCGAGCGAGCTTTTCAGACCCGCCGAGACACGGCAGGTGGATTGTCTTCGACAAGATCTAATTAATGGTCTATAGCGCTTTAGGTCGGGCAAAGGTAGGAAATAAGGAGCAAATGGTGGTGTTCGTCAGAAAAATAAGTTATACGATGGCTATAATGCCTAGACCGTGAGCGCAGCGGAAAAAATTTAGAGAACTTGCTCTGATACCATGAAGAAAGACTTGAGTCTTTGTATATTATAAACTGTAAATTACATGTACAAGATGAGGCCTTATATAGGCTAGACTACACAAACCTAAGAAAGGAAAAACATACAATTTCCATATACAATAATAGAATCTGCCATATAATTAACTTCAAGCATAGCACCCAACAAGTAAGAACCTTAGTCATGATATCTTTAGGGTTATCTTCTCCAGGTATTTTCTCAACTGTCAGAGCTACCTTGCTGATAACCTCCCTGACGAAGTGAAGTTTAATATCAATATGCTTAGATCGTTCATGGTAGGAGGGATTCTTCATAAGAAAATTGCACTTTTGATTATCACAATACAAAGTGACTTTAGGACTGAAATTTAAGTTTTCCACCAACCTCAGCTAGATACCTTCATGCCTTCCAACTGATGCCATATTCACTTCAATGGTTGAGAGTGCCAATTATTGTTGAAGACATGCTCTCCAATTTTAATTCTGGGCACTTGAGCAGATCAGAATTGATTTCTTTCAAATAAGCATCCACACAGTAAGTATCCACATAGCTGATATAGACTAAAATTCCTCCATAATGCAAACAAATAAAGTGTACTCAAAGTCATAACTCATCACCGCTTTTGATGCATGCCAACGCTTCCTTTCTCCGAAATTCGATATACATACTCAATAAACTTAATGCATATGCAAGATATGGGAGGGTGAAACTGGCGACATGACACTACCTAATAGATTTATATGGTATTTTCTTTATATCCATTATTTCTTCAAAGTTAGACACCGAACTCAAAGAGAGCGGAAACTGAGATGAAAGTGGTGTCGCTTCACTTCAAATAATCAAGTCCAAACTTGTTCAAAGACCTTCTTTAGGTAGGCTTGTCAGTAAAGAACAACTATAAGAGCTTCTATTTCAATATATCTATACCCAAAATTCTTGATGTCAACCTAGGTCTTTCATCTCCAAAATTTCCTCACAATTCTCATTCTACTGCTCTATCTCTTCTTGCATGCCTATCAAGAGGATATCATCCACATATAGTAGTAAGTAGTGAAGGTTCTCCTTGACCTTCTGCGGTAAATCATGTGTCATATTGGCTTTGCTTTTAAACTCAATTTCACCACAAATGAATAAAATCTTATTCCATTTCAGGTGATTGTTTCGTGCCATAAAAGATCTTTTGCAAAGAAACACACTTGATTCTTTCCATTGTGAAACCTTCAATGTTCATGTAGATAACCTCTTCTAGGTTCATGTAAGAAAGCATGTCTACATCCCTTGTTCGTCACGTCATTTTTCAAACTAAACAGAGAGCTGACATACGAATGGAAGTCATTTACTAGTAGGTGCAAAGATTTCATTGTACTACCCTTTCTATTGAGTGAAACCTCTAGTAATCTAACCTTGCTTTGATTTTGCCACGCATTTCCTAACTATCTATCCATTTGCATTCTATAAGCTTATGGTTGGGAGGTTTTTCAACCAATATCCAAGTTTGATTCTTATGGAGTGACTGCATTTCTCTCTCAGACATGGTCAGACATCCCACTCCTTTCTAAAGGGGGTGCTCATAGCTTCCTCATAGGTAGCAGGTTTTCCCATGTCATAATTTTTCTCAACCAAGAGGGTATACTTAATAATATCAAGAAAACTAGTATCTTTGAATCAGCCCACCTTCTTATTTCGCGGTTGATAATATGTTAAGGAGTGAGGTGTCTGCTGTTGTTGATTATCCTCATCTTCCTCTTGCTATATTAGAGGTGTTAATTTAGTCATTTCAAGTGGCTCCACCTCAGTTATAAATGATCCTTTAAACCTACATCTTTGCTAGTGTCGGTCAGAGGATCCTTGAGTAGTCTTTAAGAGAGGTATGTCCTCTCTCATTAAATATCAATCCTTCACCGATTTAAACTTCGCCACAGAACAAAGTTCATCCACCTATGTCCTCCGCATTTCCCTAATTGAGGCCTCAATGATGGGAAGGACACTCGGACGTTGAGAGGGAAAGAATACTTCTTCCAAAATGCATCGGTCTAAGCCTCTCCTAAGAGGCTTAAGCCATGTTATAACCCCTGTCGTAATGCTGATCGTGAGTTCAACGTCCTTAACCATAAGAGTGATCCATTCCCGTCCCAGCCCAATCACACTGGCCTGATTCACCTCATCACCTTCGACCACCCTCTGAGAGCCATCCTCACTAATACAAGATGAGCCGGTTTCACTAGGTCACTCATCTAGACC